>JAYDZE010569081.1:0-30373 GCA_034509125.1 Monilaria moniliformis
TGAGAAGAAGCTTGAGGTTATCTGGCAGGGTTCCAAAAGTCGTGGTTCTTCCTCCCAGGTTGCAATAATTTCAGCATAATCTTACTTAACAATTCGATAAATTCTCAACTTATTGACTGATTACTAGGCTGTCTAATTTTCTTTTGATTGCTTCAGATATTTACTGGTGCTTTCTATGCTGGAAATTATGAGCCTCCAACCGGTTTTTATTATGAAGTCAATGATGATTCCCCTATAGTACAGGTAACTCTTTAGAGGACCATGTGTTGCCTGAATTTTTGTGTTATGCTGATACTGATATTTTCCAAGTTTATTGACTGAAGGATGACATCGAGCTATTTGATTACAATGTTCAAGAACGTGTTGATGCCTTTGTAGCTGCTGCCAATTTTCAGGTGTGGTTTAACTTTCATGGCTGCAGAATTATCATTTACCGTGGCCTTTTTGTTGATGCCTGTCCTACATTGTTATCTGCACTGTGTCGTTTTCCTTTCTGTTTATTTTAGTTATTGTGATTTGAAACTATTCAAATAAGTGTGTTTCTTCACAACTCATCTTGGTTTACTTGTTACCTTCATTTGGTTTTGTTTGCAGGCTAATGTTACTCGTTCCAATCATATAATGTGGACTATGGGAACAGATTTCAAATATCAATACGCGCATACATGGTTCAGGAATATGGACAAGCTCATACACTATGTGAATCAAGTTAGTATCTACTGAACGAGTTCTATCATATGCCTCCCGATGGTGGATGATTATTGGCAGAAATCTCCGTATTTGAACTTCTTACTTGCCTTCCTTGACACTCTTAATTGTTTGTGTACATGAAGATTTTCGACTCTATTAGAAACCTACACACATGTGGAAGTGTGTCATTTTTGTCTTTCGTTAATGAACAAACCAAGATTGTTTTCTAGGAAATTATAATGTTGCTTATGAAGTGTTATTGCCAACAATCAACTATATAAATAAAATTGATGTGTGTTTGTTCTGTTTTCAATAATATGTATTTTATATTTCCGGACCTGCTTGCAGGATGGCCGCGTCAATGCCTTCTATTCAACTCCATCTATATACACTGATGTGAAACATGCTCTAGATGAATCATGGCCTCTTAAATCTGATGACTACTTCCCGTGAGCTCAAGACCAAATATCTGAGGTTTATGTATTATTCCACTTCAGTTTGTGGTAACAAAATCAAGTTGTGTATCAGGTACGCCGACCGTGTAAATGCTTACTGGACTGGATATTTTACAAGTAGGCCTACCAGTAAAGGCTATATCAGAGGGCTGAGTGGCTACTATTTGGTATGCCAAGAAACTTCTCTATATGTGTTGGATCATCAAGGATTTATATGAAATTTCATACTCGTATAATTATTAGGCAGCAAGACAGTTGGAGTTCTTTCTAGGAAGAAATAGATCCGGCCCTACAACCGACTCATTAGCTGATGCTTTGGCAATAGCACAACACCATGATGCAGCTACAGGTACTGAAAAGCAGCATGTGGCTGATGATTATGCAAAACGTCTTTCAATAGGTTACGAAGAGGTAAGGTTTCCCCTGCTATTATGAATCCATCATCAGTAAAGTTGCCCGCCTCCACTTTTTTTTTTAAAATTATTATTATTAGTATTTTTTTTTTTTTTTATACCTCCTGGCCTGAATCGTGCAGTCCAAGGATGTTGTAGCAGCTTCCCTTGGCTGTCTAACGCAATCACCATTGTCTTCAGAATGCAAAATTCCTGTCACAAACTTCAACCAGGCAAGAACTCATGCTCTTTCTGTTCTATCTGACCTTATCTTTCATTGTCTATGAATACATGGAGTCACTGAATGTTGTCTTCATTTTGACTTCTCTTATGTTTCCCTTACTGTTTTACATTCTGTTACTAGTTGGATATGATAATTTTTCTTGTGGAATGAATTACATGCATTAAATGTTTTTTTTTTTTTTTTTTTTTCAGTGCCCGCTGCTGAATATAAGTTATTGTCCTGCAACAGAAGTTGATCTTTCTGTTGGAAAAAAATTAGTAAGTAATATATTGACTTGACCGTGTATCAATTAACTGAAATAATAATTTACATGTATTTTTTCTTTGTACTTTATAATTTAACTTGCTGTCTGTTTTCAATCTGCAGGCAGTACTTGTTTACAACCCCCTGGGGTGGAAAAGAACATCTGTCATCAGGATTCCTGTGAGCCTCTCGTGTTTGCATCAGTTTTGACTAAATCTGTTAGTATGGTTTAATAAGATCTTGTTCATTTGCACTCTTGATCAACTTCACGCAGGTCATCAACGAGAATCTCTCCGTATCAGATTCTACTGGAAAATTAATTTTGTCACAGCTTCTTCCTATAGTCAACGCTTCAGTATCCACGAGAAAATTCTATGCTAGTGCATATACGGGTGAAGCCCCTTCGTCCGTCCCCAAATATTGGCTCGCTTTCACCGCAGTAGTTCCACCTTTGGGTTTTAGTACTTATGTGATCTCAAGTGGTCAATGTAAGCCTTATTTCTTATCTTTAAAGCAGTGAAGTATAGTGCATTACTAATACTCACATGTTGCAATCTAGCTTCTGCTTCGACAAAACTTATACCAAACACCATTGGTACTGGTGGCATTGAAGTCGGGCCAGGCAATTTGAAGCTTATATACTCTGGAAAGGATGGCAAGCTTATGAAATACATTAATGGCAGAAACTCGGTAAGCCACTTAGAGAATGCCTTATATTAGTCTTTTTTCATGTCATCTTCATTCAATCAGGTAATATACTCAAGGTCAAATATTACTATTGTCTATTACTGGCCATTCTCGTGCCAAATGTAAAACGATATGCATTGTTTTGTTGAAGGTCGATGTCTATCTGGAGCAATCCTATACTTATTATGTTGGGAGTACTGATAAACTTCAGGTACTGGTTATGTGTGCTTGAGACTTCCCTCGTAGAGTTGTTGCATTGAGTTTAATCTGTCATATTCTTTACTGCTTGAAGGCTTCTGGAGCGTATGTTTTTCGGCCAAATGGCACGCACTCAATACAGTCTGAAGAAAAGGTACTTATATTTTGGATAGTGCTACGGCTTTTTGCTGGTCTGAATTCGCATGATCAAGCTGTAATCGTTTATCTCATGCTGTAGATTCCACTAACAGTATTTAGGGGACCACTCTATGATGAAGTTCATCAGACATTTAGTTCTTGGGTATATCAGGTATGTTTACAGATTCAATATAATAACACTTTTTAGAGAGAATGATGACGCTCTCACATGTGACGAACTTTATGAAGAATTGGGACCTCATGTCATGCGAGAAATTTTAACTATATTATAGACACCTATGTTACTTCCAATATAATTTAAGAAAAATTCAGAATTATGTTTTTGATTGACTGATTAACTGTTTATGCATAGACTACAAGAGTTTACAAGGAGAAAGAACATGCTGAGGTTGAATTTACTGTAAGTTAATAGTCTTTCTTCGGTAAATTATATGCTATCAATCTGTTTAACTCTGTTATACGTCAAACTGAGAATAAAATATATAGAAATTCTCATACCTTATTGCTTTTCCTCGATATCAGGTAGGACCCATACCCATAGATGATAAAAATGGAAAAGAGATTGTGACTCAACTCAAAACCATGATAGGAAACAACAAAACATTCTATACAGACTCAAATGGGCGCGATTTTCTGGAACGGGTATGTATTTCTGCTGTTGAAGAAATATTCCATCCAAAAGTGTGTTCATTCTTGTTGATTGCTAATGTCAAAATTTGTGCTGACATTGTAAGTTTATACGGTTCTGCTCAGGTTCGAGACTACAGAGCTGACTGGGACCTTCAAGTCAACCAACCAATTGCTGGAAATTACTACCCTGTATGTTTGCACTAAAGCCATCACACTCTACACCTTTTTCCTTTTTGTTTCATCTAAGTAGAATTTTGATTCAGCAACTATGTTTTTCCTTACAATGTTATGTTGTGGTTCGTGTACGGAGGAAATTGTGTAAGCTTAGTAAAAAAAAAAAAACCCTTTACAATGTGAATCCATGAAACTCATAGATGAAGGATTTGTTCAGTTGTATGACATATAAGCACCATTCTGTGGGAAAGAGTCCTTGTTTCATTGGATGTGGGTAACAACATTTGTGATTTCTAAAGGTTCATTTCACATATTTCTTGCTAAAACTTGCTTTTCAGCTGAGCAAGATAGATCCGAACTCTCTATATCTGCAACTGAAATTTGGACCAATCCACAGAATGCAAGTTTAAGATCAATGTTAGTTAATCGTGCTTTGTCTTATGTACATCTCCATTTCTCTTTCAGATTAATCTTGGAATTTACATCAAAGATAAGAGCACGGAGATGTCAGTTTTGGTGGATAGATCAGTTGGAGGATCAAGTATTATTGATGGAGAAATCGAGATAATGCTGCACAGGTCATTCTGCTCCTTTTGTCTCCTATGTATACATTCACTCATTTTCTTTTGTCTCACTTTTTCCTAGTTTCCTTTATAGAAATAGTAATAATTTCTTCCATAAACGCATGCAGTTTTAAGATAGTAACATAAGGTATCATTTTGCAGGAGATTGCTTCATGATGATGGTAGAGGTGTTGACGAGGCTCTAAATGAAACCGTCTGTGCCCTTGATACATGCACGGGTTTAACTGTAAGTAAAAATTGCGTACATAGATTTATTTTATCCGTGTTCTGAATGCCATGTTAGAAGAAGATGGATGTTTGCTGCCATTTATGTAAAAGATTTGGTGGAATTGTTGCTTCAAACAAGGATTATAATTTCATCCTCACTCTTCTGGATCAGCATACATCGAACGTTATTCTGTTTCAATGTGCAACCAAACTCATATAACTCGTGCTAAAGAGAAGCCGACAATAGAAAAAGAAGATGATTAGATAGTGCATGGTTTTCATGCTCAAAGATTTATAAATCTCGCTTAAGATTTATCTATGATATTTCACACAGGTCCAAGGAAAGTACTATCTCAGATTCGATCCACTCGGAGAGGGATCCAAGTGGCGTCGGTCGTTTGGACAGGAGATATACTCGCCTTTCCTTCTGGCCTTCAGTGAGCAGGTAAAAGCCATGTCTAAGCTGTCCCTGTCGCAGACTCTTCGACATTTTTGTGCTTGATATTGCATTCGTATACACACAGGATGATAAGTGGACAAATTTCCCAACACCAACTTTTTCGGCCATGGATCCTTCTTACAGCCTACCTGATAATGTCGCAATTATAACACTCCAGGTAAAATCGTCAAAATGAAGAAACTATGAAGATTCTTGATTTTTATATAAACCAAGACATGAAGTATCATGCGAGGCTTATCACTGCTCTTATGTCGCCTCAGGAGCTTCAAGACGGCGCTGTTCTCCTCCGTTTGGCACATTTATATGAGGTTTGTGTTCTTAAATCATGCATTGAGTCAATTCCCACTTTCAGTGCACCAAAATGTTGTTATTTTCTGAAAAATTGCATCAACTTTTGGTGTATAACTTCATACACTGCTCTATTTCTCGTGTGGTATCAGGTTGGAGAGGACAAGGACTTATCTAGCTTGGCAACTGTGGAACTGAAGCGGGTCTTTCCAAATCGGAAGGTGAAACGACATATATAAAACCAAACTAATGCTGGTTAATATTAGGGTCACTTATTATCAACTCATGGCCTAAACTTCGGCGTGTTTTGCAACATTGTCCGACCTTTGAAATATGCAGATACAAAAAAAAAAAAAAAAAAAAAAAAAAAACTGACTGTCTGACTTAATTAAAATTTTGAAATAACGTTGAAAGGTCAGAGCCTTCTTTTTTACATATCTTGAAGGTCGTTACATTTTTGCAAAATGCTCCAGAGTTCATGCCATAAGTCGATAATAATCCTTATTGTCATGACTCTCTCTTGACATATTCTTTTTTATACTATGATCCCATCAGATCAACAAAATCAAGGAAATGAGTCTATCTGCCAACCAAGAAAGAGCAGAAATGGAAAGGAAAAGACTGTCTTGGAAAGTAGAAGGCTCCAACACAGAACCGCGCTCTGATTCGAGAGGTGGCCCTATAGATCATGTGAAGTTGGTGGTCGAGCTGGCCCCCATGGAAGTACGGACCTTCATCCTCGACTTCAACTCAGATATCGTTCAGTACAACACAAGGTGAGTTGGTTTTTTCATGCTGCATTCTGGAGCAATGCTGGGGAATGACATTGATCTTGTTAGTTGGACGCGTCTATAAATAGCTCAATAGAGAGCTCGAATAACGGTTCCTGAAATGTCGGATGGATCGATAAGTGTGTAATTCAATGAAGTGATATTCATCAGAAGGCTATGAGAAGTTTCAGCTGGTTTTCTTGGTGAGATGTGATAATTGTTGCTTTGTTGTCTCCAACTCTCTCTTGTAGTTGAAGTGAGAGAAACATGATTCAGTTAGGACTTTTTTCTTGTGTTGTAATAAGGCCTTCTGTTGCTAAACTGAAATGGCAAGAACTGCAAGGGTAATAACATGGCTTTTTCATGCAATTTTGAAGTTCAACAATCAAACAATTAAGTCATTATAGCTGATAATAACAAAATATTGAGGCTGAAAAGAGGCGAGTTTAGATAGGGAGCGACTTCTCTCTCTCTCCCAAAAGAAATGTTCGATTGAAGATTTGTTTCTACTTTTAATAATTGGATCTTGACACGTTATACAATTTTATGCAATTTTCACTTAAAATAAAATGAAATCACACCGTCACAAGGTTTTTGACCACTCCATGCTTGTAGGAATTAATGTGATTGCCCTTTTTCTGTGTCACATTTTGGGATTTAATTAAGAAATGTAATGAGGAAAGCATAGATGTTCAACATAAAATCTCATGAATTTTATTGTTGGATGACTTTTTTTCTTCACATTTTCGTTATTGCTATAATAAAGGGGCAATGTAATATCAAATATTTAAAAATCGTTGTTAATACATAAAATTACTATGCAAATGTATTGGTTATATAGAAACAAAATTCACTATAAGCATCCAATGTTTTTTTTTGGGCACTCACGTACACCTACTGAAAGAGAAAATATCTTACCAATTAAACGAAAATTTGCAGTCATAATCATCCAATAAGTGGATTTAACTTAATCCTATTTCTTAACTCTAAAAACTTAATCTATTTCTAAATTCTACCCATCTAACAAATTGGGTCCAACCCGATCCACAGGCTCATGATCCGATCCGCTAAATTACTCGTATATCACTGTACGGGAATCAATCGTAGAGGCAGACATCAAGTCATCAACTTCGGCTTTACAAAACTGAACCCCTTCACAAAATCCGCCGCTGCTACCGCACCCGCCGGCGCACCGTAGAATTCGCCGGAATATTCCACCATTTCTCCCATCAACCTTTAATCGATCTCCGGCGTTCACCGGATCTCAAGTTCAATTGATGGCGAAGGGAGACGACGTTGCTGGGATGGAAATCGATCAGAATTCATCCGCCTCGGATCAGATTAGTAACCCTAAATTCTCTATCAATGGTGGTTCCCTCTCTTTCTGTATGAATCATTTTGTCTATGTGTGTGGATGAGTTTCCTTATTTTGGCTGTGAATTTCGCAGTGCTGCAGCTATTGAAATCAGCGCAAATGCAGCACGGATTGCGCTTCAGTGATTACGCTCGTTACAGGTAGTGCTAAGTTGTGTTTTTTTGAAATCTAGTTCATGTAATGTACCTATTGGGGGTCTGCTGTCTGGTTGGGAGGAAGGTTTCCGCGCATTTTGGTATTGAAATTGATGTTAACATCACTGAGATATATTGAATTTGAATTCTCAGGAGGTACTGCACCGCACGCTTGCGTAGATTGTACAAGTCCTTGAAGTTCACCCATGGCCGTGGGAAATATACCAAGAGAGCAATATCGTCATCTACTGTGACTGAAGTCAGGTACGTGTGGATGCCTTTCATTTATATTTTTAGTGTCAACGAAATGGTTAATTCCTGAACCCATGGTCCTCTTGCCTCTCTCAATGAGACGGTTCCCTTGAGGCTGTGATCCTCTTTATGGAGCTAATTGTGATACATATTTTTTTCTTTCTCTGTCCAAGAAACGAAAAGCACTTTTGAAAATTTTGGTGTGCAGCTGGTTGCTATGTATCTTCATGACTTTCCATTCTACATTTAGCTATAGATTTAAATTATATTCTGAAGTAAGTGGATGCTTTTCCTGTAATAAGCAGCCTACAAAATAGTACACAATTACTGATAATGAACTGGTAGTTAAGAAGCATTAAGATCATAAACAAACTAAGGGACTGCATTAGCCTTTGCTGATCCTCCTGCTGGCATCTGAGACGATGCAGTTTTCTATCACAAATATGGCATTAAAAGGAAAAGTTTGTGCTCCTTAAGTTTCATTTTCTAGTTCATTTTAAAGCATGATTTTCAACCTATTATCCCTCTTAGTTTCTGAGGCTCTTGGAATTCGTTCTAGGTTTCTTCATTTGGTTCTATATGCTGCTGAAAGAGCATGGAGCCATGCAATGGAAAAGAAAACTCTACCAGATGGCCCAAATGCACGTCAGAGGAGCTACCTGATTGGCAGGCTAAGGAAGGCCGTAAAATGGGCTACCCAGTTTCAAGAGTTGTGTGCCATCAAGGGAGACTCGAGGACATCTCTGGAAGCTGAGGTGTGAATCAGATCTTTTACTCAGATGCTCCTATTATTTTTTTGCTAATTTTCAGATGATTTGTTTGACTATCTTCTGCATTTCCTACTATAATGATACATTACGAATGCTGTATAGATACAGCAACTCTTGGCTTGTTTATTATTAGACTGTTTTACTTGAAGATGTTTCATCTTTTCTGTTAGTTGATGATGTGGAAAAAAGATCTTGTGGCAAATATAGCTAGAAGTTCTTTTCTCCTTTGTGATCACTCTTTGTAATTATTAAAACGTTTGTGGAGCTATGATATATATTTTTGATTTTGTGGCTCCATGAGCCGTTTCAAGAACATTGTAATATATATAGGTCAAACAGTTATATCAGATTGAGTTCTTCTTCAAAAATTTTCTTCTTTTCAAGAAGCTGGGGCCAAGAAAGAAGGGCAGGAGGATGCCTGATACGTCTTCATTTGTCAGTGTCCTGAGTTTTAGGAATCACTTGTTCTGTTTCTTTTCCAAGCAATGTAGTCCACATATCTTTTAACAGTATTTCCTATAAAAAATTTCAGTAAGGATTCAAAGTTAGTCTGTATTGGTTGCTTGGAGTTTTACAAAAATATGTCTTTTCTTATGGAGAAGCTTTTTTTTTCTTTCTTTGTAATATCCAGGCGTATGCCTCTTATATGAAAGGGAGTTTGTTATTTGAGCGAGATGAACACTGGGACGTTGCGCTAAAGTGCTTCAAAAGTGCCAGGTACATTTTTATCTCTAAGGAGTTTCTGGACAAAGAAAATAAATTAATGGTTCTTCTTTTGACTAATGAAGTTGAACTTAGTATCATATTTTGCTAGTTCATCTCTTCTACTGCTTCATTACAAAATTTAAACTTTCCCAGAAAAAGCAGTAGTTGCTCTCATGAAACTCGTCTAGTGATGGCTAACTTCCTTCATTTTGACAGGGCCGTTTATGAGGAACTTGGAAAGTATGGAGATCTAGAGAACCAAGTTCTATGCCGGGAGCGGGTTGAGGAACTTGAGCCTAGCATAAGATATTGTCTGCACAAAGTTGGGGAGTCAAATTTACAGACTTCTGAACTAGTCCAGATAGGAGAAATGGAAGGGCCTGCTCTGGACCTTTTTAAAGCTAAATTGGAGGTGAGTCTATTTCATCAAGTAGGTAGCTTACGATATATATTTAATAACTGCTAGTGCAGCACACACGAATATATCTCAAAGCAATGTGTTCTGTCCTTTTCAAGTTTTCTATCCTTGCTGCATTGCCCATTCCGTGGATTGTTATTGATAATTTATCTTGATTTGCCATCATCACCAGGTGGTCATGGCCGAAGCTCGATCTCAACAGGCGGCATCATTGACGGAATTTCATTGGCTTGGTCACAGATTTCCCATTTCAAATGCAAAGATTCGGGTCGCCATACTCAAAGGTACATGCCTTTTAGATGTATTATAAGTACTGTGGCTCAGAGTGCTTTAGGTGTGGTTCAATCCTCCCTAGTTCATACCCAACTTGGTTAGGATTTGGTCATGTGTACAAATCCTAATGGACTTGAGCAAATGCATTGGTAGGGGAACTACACTGTACAATGTACATTAGCTCTAGTGTGGTCCAAGAAATGTTCCCTTTGACCTTATTGTTTTCATTTTCTTTTTGCATTAATTGCTGCAAATAACACAACCTTTATCCTGAATTGCAATGACAACATGGCTTTGGAAATGCTGCAATTGCAACACCATTGTTTAATTGTTTTTGCAACTACAACATCCTTAAATTATTTTTGACGAAATTTGTCCCACAAACAACTTCTTTTGCAAAAAACTGTAGATGTTGTATCGCAAAAGATTCAAAGATGATGTTGTAATTGCAATGTTTTAGAAATCATGTTAATGTTATAAACTTATAATTGCAAATTGGGGTAAATATTATGTTTGCTCCAATTGACCCTTTCTTTTCCTGCCTGATGCATAATGGCATGACAGAAAGGGTAAGTAAGTTGTGTTTTTGTGGCTGTTATATAAACACGACCAGGTCATGTATCTGGGAACCCATGGTGAAGCCTCGTACATTTTTTGTGTCATTATGGATAATCATGCTTCCTGGAGCTCAATAATTCAGTTAATTACTGGATGCTCCTAGTACTGCTCTGAAAATGTGTTTTACATCTTTTAGTTTCAATTTTATCAGACTAGTGTTTTTTTTTTCTTCAATTTTCCTGCTGTGGTTGAGCTTAGGCTAACACAGATTTTAAAGGTGAATAGAACTCATAGTGGAAGTTTTAGCCTTACATTTGCATGCTATGTATGTATATGTGAAGCTCTGCATATTTGCATATTCCTATGTATTACGCATATGCTGTATAGCTCTGTTATGTATATGCAGCACGTACGCCAGTAGATTTTATTGGGTCCTATCACTCCTATGATTATACTCATGGATTCTTAAACTCTCAAATACCAAATCTCAAATCCTCTTGCTTGACTTTACCTGATCAGCCCAGGAACTGGAGAAAGATACTAATGGTTCAGGAGCAGATTCTGTACCTGCAGAGAAAAAACTAGCCATATTTGACAAAATATTTGCTGCTTATAGTGAAGCCAGGAGCTGCATAAGGAATGACTTGGTGAGTTCTGCTTTAGTTATGTAATTTCTGTTTACCCTATGTACTTTCTATGTGTGACAGTTTTATGCATTAAAGAGGAAGAATATTGGCAGAAGGCAATTTCTTTTTCCTGAAAGAGAGGAAAAATATTTTGAACATAACTCAGGGTATATATGTGTGATTTTGACAGTATTTTTTCTGCTGTAGGCTAACACAGGTAATTCTGAGAGCATTAAGGATGATCTGAGTGGCCTTGATAAAGCTATTGGTGCTGTCCTAGGAGAGAGAACAATTGAACGTAATCAGTTGCTTGTGCACATTGCAAAGAACAAGCTCAGTAAGGTTCGTGATGACAAAAATGAAAAGGTTACAAAACCTGAAGAGCTTGTCAGGTTATATGATCTCCTGCTACAGGTGAGTACCAAGAGACTGACACTATCTTCATATTAATATTAATTCTAATTAATTTTTTAAAAAGCTAAGCAGCTTCTTCTTCAAACAGAATGCTGCTGATCTTTCTGATCTGGTTAGTTCGGGAAGAGACAGAAAACCAGAAGAAGTGGCCCTCAGTGAAGAATGTGAACTGAAAAGTTTAGTTTTCCGAGCAGAAAGGTTTGGGCCCTTGTAATGTTTTGGAGTCCATATTATCCTGCCTTTTTCTCCCAACAGCTTATGTTTCATGTTGCTTTAGTTCCACTTTAGTATCCAACAAGTTAATTTTAATTCTAAAAATTTTCTACCTCTCCTCATAAAGTAAAAATGGTACACCACTTAATTATAATATACTATACCTACCGTCAACGTAATAGCAGTAAGGAAATTTGTTGTTTATGAAACCATTTCACATTTCACATTTCACAGTGGCTTATGAAATAATTGTCACACTTCATAAACCAGATTTAGTTTTTCTTATTTACTTGTTTCTTGTGTGGTACGATTAGTAAATACCTAGATCTTTTTGTGTAGCATCTTCAAGATCCCTGATTAACGAGCCTTCTGTTTTTGCCTAGCTCACCTTTGTTTCTGAATGGCATCCTCTGGGTATTGATCTATTCACCACTTTCCTGTAGGTGCTTTTACTTGGCAAAATCTTATAGTTTGGCTGGAAAGAGGGTAGAAGCATATGCTTTATTCTGCAGAGCTCGTTCCTTAGTTGATGATGCTCTTAAGAAGCTTCAGAGTTCGACCCATGCTGACCAGGTGCTTGCATTCCCTACTACTTCAGTATAATCCTTTTCACTGCCAGCTGACAATATGTTTCCTTTATTGGCCATGCTCTGTTGTAGCGAAAACTCCTTTTAATTAAGTGGAAACACTATTCCTTAATCCTAAGGTGGCCTACTTGGATAAATCAGTTACTAAATAGTAGGGAGATTTTCCATTTGCAGTACCATAATTCATTTGAACTTTTTTATTGCTATGTGGCCAGTGCAATTTGCTTGAATCTAGTAAGCTTCACGCATTTTAAATCCTTACTTTGGGACTTCATTTCCAACTCTAAAACAATATTTGATTTATTACAGGTTGCTATCAAGGAACTGAAGATGCTTTACAATGATTGTCGATCCAACATTTGCATAGAACATGCAACAGGAGTTATGGAGGAGGAGAAGGCTCCAGAAAATCTTTCTAAAAAGATCTCAAGTATCTCATTAACAGGAAATGACAAGAAGGTATGTGACGTAACTTTAGCTTTTCCTTGGCTTGGTTCAATTTTGAAACTAGTTAATGATTTTGAGATTCTGGTATATCTTCTTGTACTAGCTTGTTAGTCAGGAGGACTTGTAGTTTATCTTTTGGCCTATGTTTAGTTGAATGAATTTTTAAATTAATTAGTTGAAAATTGAATTGACAGCAACTAGAATTTTTAAATTAATAGCATACTTTGTTACTTTCCTTGAATACTTCCCTAAATAGATTCACCTATTTCTTTGCCTAGTCAATTAATGAGACTCCGTATTAAATTGTGCATTAAGATCTTGATCAGTGCTGCATCCATAAACAAAACAAAACAGAAACAGAGAAAAAGTGATCAGTGCTTAAGTTTTTCAGATGAACTTTTGTGAGAATTCCACAAGTAGAGATGGAATAGATCCCGATAGATCCAACCTGCCCAATAAATTTTCCTTTCATAGTATCTAAGTTAATTTAATAACATGTTTGTGTTGTGAAATTCTACAACAAGAATTAACTATGTGAAATAAGAGCAAAAGTTATGATTGGATTTCTTTGGCCGGTCTCTAGTATGGTTTGGGATGGGTTCAAGTCTAGGCTGAGGTGGGTTTTCTCTATAATCTTCCTCTGACATGACTCTTTATCCATGTTTAACTCTGTTGCTTCAGCTTGAAAAGCTGCTCATGGAGAACCTGGATAATTTCGAATCAGCTGTTGGCGATCCTACCACAAAGTCAATCCCACGCATTTCAGTCTTCCCGCCTGCCTTTCAAGCAGTCCCGCGCAATCCAGTTATCATGGATCTTGCCTACAATTCGATTGACTTCCCGTCACTGGAGAACAGGATGAAGAAAGACAAGAAAGGATTACTTAGTAGGTTTTGGGGATGAATTTCTTCTACATTGCGTCTGGATCATGGTGGTCTACGTTCAAAATCTAGATTTTGGCCCTTCTTACTTCTCTACCATTATTTGTGTTTGAGATATTATCTGGCAGACAAAGATAGAGAGCTTCTTATTTAACTCGAAAATTTTGACATCTCAGGCTGTAAAAGAACTACATAATCTTGTGAAATGGGTAATTGTTAATTTGCGAAAACACATTCAAGAAAATGGGTCTTGTTGGTGTTGAAATTAGCAAAATATACGAAATGTGACAGAGTCCATTTTCTCATATGCTTGTGGATGTTTACTGTTTCCGTGGGAAGGTTTATGTGGATTATTGGGTATATGATATATAAACTGAAATCTATATGCTACAAATAATGAGAAGATGACTCTTGCTTCAACCATCTTTTGTTGCACTAGGTTAAACGTGTATGATACTTCCCAATTCAACTTAAAACAATTTTGCAGGCGTTGTTGGTCAGGGAAATGTGGAGAAAATGAGTGTATCTAAATAGAGCGATTTCAAGATATGTATATTACTTTGGTGTTACAAGTAAAGCGACTAATGAAGATGGATGTCTTAATATGTGTGTGTGTGTGTGTGTGTGTGTGTGTGAGAGAGAGAGAGAGAGAGAGAGGGAGATATGATTAACCATTATACCTTTTTAGTTCATGCAAATAATAAAGGATGAGGGCCCTTTTTCCATTTAAAAGAGTAAGGTTTACCCACATAAATATGTAGAGTGACCACACAAGTAAGAATGCTTCGTCCTTAAAAGGCAAAAATAATTAGGTGGGAGTTAGATAGAATTATCATTATCTTTTGTGGACCATCAACCAATATATAGTAAATTCCATTACATGACTCAATTATTCTCCTTTTCATGTTTCATCAACACTATATGCAAATTAGTTGGGCGTCCTTGTTCTATATTTGAACCAACAAACACTACATTTGGAGGTTACTCCAAGTTTGTAAATGCAGGTAGAGCTCCAACCCCCCTCCCCCCCCCCCCCCCAAAGAAAATCAAGTAAGCAAAACCCATGCTCACGAAATGGAAGAAAAATGTGCAAAATACACTAATTAGTGAAAAGTGCAACTAGAAAAAGTACTTGAGCATTTCACTAGTAGTAGCATATTGGTAGTACAGAAGCACCTAGGTGAGTATTGGTTATCGTATATATATAGTAGAAGAAGATGAAGAAAAAAAAAAACTCCATATGCCAAGTCAAAATCAAGTTGGATTATTGATCTTTGCATGCCATATAGTTGTTGTGTTGGATAATTAGTTAATTAGTATTCACTTTCTCATTTAAAATTTTGTTATTTTCACTATTGAATAATGTATATCATACATTATTCAAAGAAAAATGTATATCTATACAACCACTTATAATATGCCAAATCAATCTTTTTTCTTTCGAAAAGAGACAAATCATATTATTAATTGGTCATTGCCGTACCTAAGTGATTAAGGGTTAAACACACATTTTTTATGTTGATTATCATTTTCTAATATTCATATCAAAAGATTATTCATTAAGGGTTAGAGTAAAATATTGAGAATTGATATGATGAGTACGACTTTCGAATATAAATCAAAACACGATATATGAGGATATGATCCAAAATTTTATTGTCAAATTCAAAAGTAAAATCATGAAATTTTAAAATCAAAGAAAATTTATGTTAATTGAGTCAGCTTTATCATGCCAAGCTATTTTTGATTTGTACCAATCCGCTTTGGGCCGGAAAATATCGCCATAATCCTTTTTTTTTTTATATCTATTCAGATTAACTCATCAATTTGGAATTGGAATAACATCCATATTATTCACTATAGTTATACTCGTCAAATATTAAACAAATAAGTTACACACATATATATGGTTGGGTTATCGTGAAAACTATATATTTTATAAAAACGTGAGAACACTTACTAAATGTATAGAGTTAATGAATTGGCAATGAAATTAACTGCATTAATGTAATTTTCGTTCCTCATGGAATTCAAATATCGACGTCGCATTTATATATAAGGAGGTACACCCATCGTAAATCTTTATGACCGAAGAGTTGAAATGATTTTTTGTTCTCACAATATTTAAGGATTCTCATTTGAACAATTCTCTAAAATATATATACAACACTAAATAAAATAATTATAGAAGAAACAAAAAGTAGTTGCTCATGGACCATTACACGTGTGATTGTTCAACTAGAAAAGTGAAAACAGTGTTGTACTACTTTACGTTCTTCATCACATCATGTAAATAAGTAACCAAGCAGGCCTTTTATGTGTGGCACTCCACTTCAATGTATTTCCAATGCTTTAATTTATTTTTCTTAATTTACGAAAACATCATATACATATATCTTATTTATTTATTTCATTCGGTACTCTATACTCCTTTCTTTCCATTATTTATGGTATGTATTCTCATTATACAAAATTGGTACCTGAACTAATGAAATAGCATGAAGGATTATACATAAAAATATTAATTTATATATTTTTCATATTTTTTTCTACTTAAATACATGTTTTGATATTTTGCTAATACTTAAGTACCTGTTATGATATTTTAAAATATCAGTTGAAATAAAGTGAAAAAGATATTTATACAAGGTTCAAGGATATTTTGGGAACAAATTTTATGTCCAGATACTTGAAATGTGATTTTTTCGAATCCAAGTGGGTATTTCGTGATTTTTTTCAACTTCAGATACTGCAAATGTGCAACCCTCGTCTTCAAGTACCAATTTTGTAGTCATGTCACAGGATGACTAGTTACCAGTTGGCCCACTTGGGATTCTATTCTTCAATTTCTGGTTTTAATATTCCGGACCTTTTATATTTTTTATTTTTAAAAAATGTCTTCTTCTTTTTCTTCAATGTCAATTATTGTGATTCTAGTTTAATTTTCACTTATTTATTAGAATTATTATACCTAATTAGTGTATACAATTTTTTTAGCTTTTAATATTGATTTTATTAGTCAATATTGATTGTTAGAACTTATAAATTCATGCAATTTTTAAAACTTCAATATTTAGTAATAAATATTAATTATGAGTCCTTATATTATAATTTTTCTGATTTTATAATAAATATTGTAACAAGTACATCTATTCAGACATGAATGAGACTGCATAAAATATTGGGACAAAACAAACTTTAAAATCGAGATCTTTGCAAAACTTTAAATTATGTTTTCTAAATGACGATAATGATATAATAATTAAAATATATTTTTTCTAAAACATAAAATAATGAGAAGAAGCTCGAGTATTAAGGTTTAAATAAAAATTCAACTCCACGTATATATCAAATTTAACCTCATTGCTAGCGTTTCACAGAAAATGACTTCCTACGATTCTGGCATTTGATTAAGCAATCTGACCAACTTCTTAAATACTGTTTATCAAATTTTGAAAAGTGAGGCACCCACCGCAACTTAACTAATTACTACTTTTTTTTTTCCTTTGGAATTTCTTTTTTATTAATATCTTTTAAATTACTTAAAAAATTCTAGTTTGATAATTTATTGGACCGTTTTAAGAGAATTTAATTAGTCATGATTGCGATCAAATTGTTGTCTTTATATATGTAATAAAATTTAGTCGAATTGAAATCTTTTTAAAACAAAAGAAAATCTTTTATTGTTTATTAAAGAAAAAAAAAAGTTGTTCGGTTGCAGAGGGCTTGGATTTTCAATGCCCCAAAAATAATTTTTCTTAAACATAAAAGATAATTTTTTTTACCTTTTATATAGAACATTTAAAATTCTCAATACTAAGTTCTGTAATCAACAATTGTCATGATATTACTCATTCACAACGACAATATATGTTTGAAAAATAATATAAATAGTAAAGATGGCAAGCAACCCTTTACTTTTTCAACTTTCATATTCATTTTGCATCAAGTCAAACTAAATATATAATATTACTTCCACGCCACAAACATAAAAGAAATATTTGAAATTTTGTAAATAAAATAGTTTGATATGAGAAATATATATATATGGGTAAGCAATCTTACTATCATTACCACAAAGCACTGGACACTTAAACATAGCAATTAATTATATTTTAGAAAGGTCGACTCAATCATGTAAGAGTGGTTAAGTCTTAAATATTTAAGATTATCGTGTAATTAGAGAATAGCTGTCTCAAATTATGTGGTCTAATCTTGTGGAGTGCAAGAGTTAACTAAACATGATTCCATCATCTTTGAATAGGTATGGCTCCTCAACAACTGGTTTCTCATTTTTTTAATGTTTGTTTGTCAAATGGGAAAATGTTGGAGTCGACAAGCAACGGATTCAAACCTATACTATCATATGAAAATGTGAAGTCACATATTTAAGACATTTAATAGAACCGACTATTCTAACTTTCAAGCTTTGATTCTTATAAAATAATTAAATATATATATCCACATATATATACGGATACCATTAAATGAAATCCATAGTTTTGAAGCAGAGCGTCTTATGTTTGAATCTCATTAATTTTTCTAGGTTAAACATGTCATACTTGATTTAATTAAATGTAATTTACCTCTTGAGTGATTTGTAAATAATTGTACATGAGATATCGATCATCCACACTTATTTTTCAAATGTGATTTACATCTCTAGTGTGATTTGCAAGCTATAACACACGAGTGAATATTTATCCAATGCATATCCAGAATAACGGCTACGACACTACCCACGTCATCAGATCATACCATATTTATTTATGATTGGGAGAACATAGTGTTATGGATTTCGAAATAAAATATATCTAATGTGTATAAATACATGGAGTATGTTTTAATTCTGTATTATTAAGTAAATATGCGTGGAATTTTAATTGGAATAAATGGTGAAACATGTGCCCGAATTACAATTCAAAACATGAGGAACATGAGAAGGTACGTGTACCACAGAAATTAAAACATTGCGAAAATAAAGTACGAACATAAAAAATGAAATACAAACTTGTATAAATCTGAGTTAAGAAAACCCTTTTTTCGCAAGACAATCTACGCCCTAGCTAGCGCCACGAAATGACGCAATGTCTCCAAAAATAAAACGACTTTCGTCTCCTCAATATCAGCACTGAAAATTGAGTGAGCTCCGGTGAACTCGATATGAGTTGAGAATTGAGCAGAATTATGTTTCTATATGATATGAGTGCAGATATCATATTTTCGTTGGTTTAATGAATTTGACTCCTCAAACTCTCCCACCATCACACCTTTTAATCTTCATTTTCCACTCATCAATAAACCATTTATCAGACAATAGATAGACAAAGTTTAATTCCAAAAAATTCTACAACGACCATCAAATTGATTAATATCTAATCAATTTCCAATAATTTCTATATAATAATAAGTCATCATTAGATATAAAGTAGTACTAATACCTAATTTTGAAACTATTCAGTGTTGAGATTAAAAAATTTATGTTATAATTTGAAAATATAATTCATAATAATATTGATAACTTTCATATACATAGAAATATCTGCGTATATTTTCAATAAATTATAGATCTGTATGATGAATTTATATAGTATATTACATATATATATTATAAAATTTTAGAAAATTTACTTATATATACATTGATTTTTTTAGTTGCACATCTCTTTGAGATTATTTGTTGTTATTATCTATTTTGAAATTTAATAATAATTTACTTCTATGTTGATTTTTCTCTAAAATTTGATGTTGGTGCTTCTTCAATAAAATTCTTATATAAAAACATGAACGCAATGGGTTTATTCAATCTTATCTCTGTTGAAGTTCTGCAATTCGGTTTTTCTCCGATTGTCCTGAAATTACTATTAAAATTGTCAAGAAATATATAACTAAGTTTCTCATTTCAATATGAATAGGGTTATTTGAACCACATGTACAAAAGCGGAGAGCGCCAATCCTTGTCATTTCGCGTTCTGTTTTGGTATATGCGTGGTTCAAAATTTTCATATTCAAACCACGCGCACAAAGTCTTGCATGTCTCGTGTTGGCTTTGTGCACTCTGCTTTGGTATGCATGGTTCGAATATAGATATTCGAATCACGCGTACCAAAGCCTCCCGCGCTCGGTCTTGGCTTTGCACGCCCTGCTTTAGTATGCGTGGTTTGAATTTCCATATTTGAACCACGCGTAGCAAAGTCTGACGCGCCGACTTTTGCTTTGCGTGCCCGGCCTTTGGTATGCGCTGTTCGAATTTCCATATTCGAACCATGTGTACCAAAGTCTCGTGCGTCAAGCCTTGAGATGAAGTCTACCATATTTATTAAGCATGACCGCTTCGTACCATTCTAAATTTAGAAAACACAAGTGTTAAAATAGAATTTACATGAAGAAGATGAGTGGAAATATCATCTGTAGAGTGTAATAAATGATCGGCTATAGGGAGACGAGAGAAAAATTGGTGCAAAAAATAGCTATGTCGAAGAGAGAGACATAACATAATAATGCTGAATAGAGAGAGATAAGAAATAAATGAAAAAAGATAAAAATGATTGACTTAAATAAAGAGCATTTATGTCTCTTCAAACAAATTTGACTATACAATATCAAAATAAAGTTGGTGGACAACTTTTTTATTTTAACAATCTAAAAGTGCTACCTTCCACTATTACCACTATATAAATTTACAATATTTAAATTTATATTTTAGAATAATAATGGTAGAAATCAATGATTTATCCTATATCTTTTATTAGTAATTCTGAAAAATTAGTAATATACCTATTAAAACTAACTATTTTGAAATAATAAAAAACTAAGATACATATTTAATTAGAGCGAAGATAAGGAAAGATGGAAATACCGAAATAGCTAAACCTAGGAAGGATTAGAAGTTGGGAAAGAGAGTGACGTCACTAGCAGGTTTCAGTGACATCAGCTTGACCGTCCATCGACCTAACCGAATTCTGAGTAGCTACGTTTCTCAGATTTAGACAACGTGGCACCACCTTATTGCTCACACGGTGCATTGCCAATAGTGATACTACACATAATATAATACTACTAGTATATATGATCTGATGTATAAGTGTACTTATATAACATAATTACATATTGCACATGATGATCACTTACTAAATTGTGACCAAATCTTCTAAAGTCAACAATACTGCCAACCGCATAGAGTATATTATAGATTATATTTTATTTTCTAGCTTAATATGGTAGAAACTTCCTATGTACTATATAAAACGGGTGAAAATTTAAAATGTCTAAAGTTGGATGTTTAAATTGTTCATTTTTATAAAAATATATTTTTTGTCCAAATTATCTAAAATATCCCTAATATTACGATTTACATTACATTTGGAAAAAAATCGTACGCAACTCTGATATATTTTGTACTTTTTCAATTTTTTTTTTTTTTTTTGGAATTGAATCACTCTTACAATACTTTTCACAGATAGTTCTCAAGTATACTTCTCATGGGTCATTCTCACGGTTACTCTAACGTGTTCTATATTCCGTGCAATAATTGATGTTTCTTATATATTTCTTACACAGGTGCAAATGTGTAAGACTTTACACAAAATTTCAAGTCAACCATTAACATCTAAGGATATAATAGTCCATACGCTTTAATTTGGACAAATTTCATAAACAATTTATAGAGATAAGCTATTTTCACCTATTAACACGTATAAAATACCATAATTATTTAATGGCCCAACTTATAATTAATTTCTTAATAATGTTCAACCATTAATAAATTACAAATTGATATTCAACTTTTTTCAAATTTTCATAATTATGTTATAAATGTGATATTTACGAGCACTTGAAATTAGGTGACACACCGTGTTTTTATATGTTATATCTAATCCTAAAGCTTTAAATTACATTATGCTATTTTGTATTACATTTATTGGGTCTAATTTATGCTGATGCATTTTGCTTGACCTAAATCTATATTTTGTTTCACAAAAATAGACCTTTTAGATTGGTTGCTAAATTACTATCTGAATTTTTTTTTAACTTTAATTTTATTTTTTATTTTTGTAATGAATTGCATATATGAGAGTTTCTTCCCTTTAAAGCGAGTATGTTTCATTTATTCAAATTTCCAAACATATAGATTAGAACTATGCATTATTGTCAACTAGCCCATTAGGACAAAATGGTGACGTGGAAGACGTAAGTATAGGCCTCATGCTATTTTTGGCATGCCGTGCAGAAATTAATTTTGTCATTTGATTTTATTTATTTCTTATTCACACAACACGTAGGAAAAGAATTCGAAATATTTTATATGCATCACTCAGCATCAGTAGACGAAAATCTTGACTTGGTAATTTTTTTTAATACATAAAATCGTTCTCATTGAAATTATTGGATCTTTGGATGTAACTACGAACCAATAGCCAGTTTTTCAAATTTTTTATTTGGGCTTCAATTAAATTTTTTTATATTTTTCCTTTTTTAGATATACATTTTTCCTATTTGAGTTTTACTACTCAGATCTCTAGTAACCGTATAATTCATCTAAAAAAATGACAACAATCCAATATAATATAAATTAAATAAATCATTTTAAATTATTTACTACAGTCGATTCAAGTAAACTCATTTATATTTGTCCGATTTTCAATCAAACTCGACATAATAATAACGAACTCATCTTAAAATTTATTTATTGATTAAGTGCACAAGAGTACATAAATTTTAGAATGATTCCTATTTTGCGCATAAACTCTAAACTATTTCATGCATAACCTTTTAATTTTTTTCAGAAAATACATAATTTTTACAAGTTTACCCACGATTTACAGCGTCTTAGCTATGCACCTACACAGCTGCCATTATTTTATTTTTTCATATTATTTTGGTAAAAGAAGTGTAATTCACCAATAGAGATTCAGGAATTGTTTGGTGTTGAGCGGAGGGGAGGCAGGCTAAATATCGGCCCCACAACTACGATTATTGTCCTCTTATTACGAAACACAAATCGAGGAATGCGGCAATGCACGACGTTCCTCATTTTCCACTGTTTTTCTTTCACTACTTTTTTCTTCTTTCGTTTCTATTATATTACAACTTGCAGCCAATCACAATAATCAAAATAAAAATTTAATTCAAACTTATCATAAATTTAATAATTTTTAATTTTTATTACAATTTTTAATATTAATATTGAAGTAAAAAAGAATAACAAAAAAGAGATGAATTAGCTATGAGTTTCAATTCTAATAGGAGACAAATTTTCAAATTCTATAATTTAGTTTTTCCAAATTCTCTAATTTACAGTAATATGAACTAAACGAGAGTAGTGATCACATAAAAATATATAGCAATACATTTTTTCATTTATACACATACATTATGTAAACATGGAAATGAATCATGTAAAAGAAATTTCCAATATACATAATTAGGAAATTGGACCATTGGCCTTTTTTGATTAATGACTGTGATATATCATTGTACAAGGAGTATATTTTCATATTCATACACTAGAGATGCATTGTATTTGTATTATATCTCAATGGTATATATAACTGTATGTTATATATACACTGCACTTAAAATCTAATATGTTAAAAAAATGGGACATTATTATAATGTTTGAAAGATTAAGTCGAAATTAACAAAGTACAAATGCAATAAGAGGAGTCAAAATTGGAATAATCTTTACAATAAGAAGGTGCTTTTTCTTTTTCTTTTTGCATATTGTGTATTTATATTAAATCTTTTAGAAAGTAAAGAAGCTCAAAATCATGTCAAAGCAAAGATATACACATTACTTATTAGGGTAAATATGATATCTTTAAGAATTACCTCACATAGTAATTATTTGGTATCATTTTCCACAAAAAGTAATTTCCAATTTAAAGGCAATATAAAGATATTCTCTTGCAAATGCATATCTTTGAATTGAAGAACTATTTTCCCAAAATAAAATGCGATAGAATTATTCTTCTCGTGGATGTAAAGATGTACAGATTGATAAGAAAAGAGTAGACAAGTGAAATGCCACAAGAATGAGTGGAGGCACATTTATTTCCTAATTTGTGAGCTCTACTTTTTCATGTTTCTCTCAGAAAGGCTAACTCACATCTTTGCTGATGCTGTAGTGGATTCTATTAGACAAAGTGTAATGGAGGATCTTTTATGGGTTTAAAATGTGACTATAAATTATAATAGTGATTCAATAATTTTATTTTCTTGGTAGCTCAATAGTATAAGACTTTGGACTTAGCAGAGCAAATCACTGAATTTTTTCAGATGTAATGACTACGATCAACTTAAATATATAGTGACAGAGCCATGATTTTGAATGATTTTTTTCACATGTAATGACTACAACCAACTTAAATATATAGTGACAGAGTCATGATTTTGAACGATTTTTTTCCAGATGTAATGACTATGACCAACTTAAATATATAGTGACAGAGTTTTGATTTTTGCTTAGGGTACATAAAAAAAGAAAAATAATGTGTATGGCCTTAAGAGTAAAACTATAACTTAATTAAAATTTTGATAAATTTGTTTTATATTAACACATATATAGTTTAATTCAAAGGTTAATAGCATAATGATATTGTATTATAACATTTTAATTAATTATTTGATTTAAACTTAATTATCCTAATTAAGAAAAAGAAAGTGAAATCAATATAAATTTAACTAGACTTTGATAAGAAAAGAAATAATTTCAGATCTTAAATATGAATGAGTTTCATTTCTTTAGGAGTATAAATTAAATAACAAACTTAGTAACTATGCAATTAATCTTAAAGTCAAATTAGCTTTTGGAATAAAAAATCAAAACAAACAGTACACTGGAATTTATTACAAATTTTTTGATAAAGGATAAAAATACAAAAGAAAGTGAAATTTCGTTGAGCGAAACGAACTAATGTTGTATACTCTTTCCATCACACAAAATAATGCACACTAAGTTGCGGCATGAGTTCTAATGAATATTAGTTAGAATGTATTGTGAATTGAGAAAATACATCATTTTCTTAGGTTAGGTAGAGTGTGTTGTGAGTGAAAAAGTGTAATAAAATTATAGAGAAGTAGAGAAAGTGTGGATAAAAAATAAAGAATTTGTGTCCAAAAATAATAAAGTCATAAGTGTGCACTAATTTTATAGAACGGAGGAAGTATAATATTGAGGGGAAAAGAATCTAAAATTACTAAGCCCTGGTTCCATGCTAATATTATCTCCCATAATTTCCTGTGTCTCCAGTTATTGAATTTACTATTTTTATAGTGTATTATATATCGTAAGATAAGACGTCTCAAAAGAAAATTGCCTCTAATGATGACTTTGTCATATTATTGAGGTACTAAGAATCTACAATTGCTATTTTTGATATGTATTGCGTAATTTTAATTTTTTATACAATAGTCTACAAATTATACATAAAAAATAAATCATATTTGGAAATAATATATAACATGATCAAATCTATATAAAAAGACATTTTTTATAAAAGCATTTGTGAGATTCAAATTATTCTGTCCTATGCATTTTTACATATAGTGGTTTAATTTGTCAAACTTTTAAAAGTTCTCCCAGCTTATGCAATAGGTTACTTGAATTACACTTTTTTTTTTGTAGTATATAAATAAAAAATACCTGATCTTAACTGTACTATAAAAGTTGAGATTAATACTAGTTAATTACCACTATAAGTTGTGATGGGAAATAAATTTGAGAAAAGTAAAAAACTATCCAATCATCACACCACACCTAAACGGAAAGAAAAATGAAAATGGGGACCAATGTTTTTTAAAATGAATTATTACATTAGATAAGGTTAGAATTCAAAGCTTTTTCATTTGTTTGGCCGCATGTTTAGTAAGGCTTTTTTTCTTTCTTTCTTTTTTTATTCCTCTCAAATGAAAGAAAATATATTTGCTATAATTGCAATTGATAGGTCCATGCTAACCACGAAAGTGTCATTACATGAAAATTAGTGGCACGTAAAATAAAAAAAGAAGTTATATTTTAATATCCAAATTATTGATAATTACTTTTAATTTAAAGAAAATAAGAATTAAATATTCTAACTACTAAACTTTTAACAATTGCATTATAAAATTTACTTTTTGCCAACAAAAATCCTACTGGCATGCTGGAAGCTAAGTCAAATCTTAACGAGAGAAATTAAAAAAAAATGTGAGCATCAAAACGATATCGTTTTAAACATCAAGATCACATTCTCTTTTGACATCAAAACAATGTCAATATGATACCAAATTATTTTCGATTTTTGTGGTTAAGATCCAACTTAGCTTCCGGCATGCCACATAAGATTTTCTTCATTCGAAAATTGAATCTCGGGACGTAATTATTAAAAAATTGATAATTTGGGTATTTGATTGTCATTTCTTTAGATTGAGACATAATTATGAAAAATCAATACTTCAGGTATTAAAGTGTAATTTTCTCTAAAATAAATCCATAACAAAATTTTATATATTCAACTCTTGTCACCAAACTATATATATGTGTTTTATATTTTAATCTAATTAACTGAACTCAAGTGGAATTTTTCGAATATTTATCTTAAAGGGAGAGCAGAATAATTACTTCTTTTTAATTATACTATAGTAGATGAGTCCAGTGAGTTATTTTATGAGTAAATGAGACGATCTGTGTAATTCTGAGTAAATGGTTCGATTTCACTCTACTCTCTCTCTCTCTCCCCTCTTGAGCTTACTTGCCCTGCACCGCCGCAAATCTCCGTCATCGAACCACCGTCTTAATATTCATAGATAAGCACCTCATATGAGCCGGCAAAGACAAAGATAATTAACCAAATGTTTGGCCTTGTTTAAATGATACCAAACCTAAACATATGTGACATTTAAAAAATGATCAATTATCAAACCTTTTGAAGCAAGTTACAAAAGTAGTCCGACCTTTAAAATATGCTACAACTGCAGATATAACATGAGCGGGGAATTTTTGGATAAAAAATATGGGTTGGAGCAATGTGGCACAATCATGGTGATGATCACCCTGCCTCACCGGTGCTCATAATTCTAATCTTATATTCTTCTCTCTACGGTGCCATATTTACAAATCGTCGTAAGGTCATGTTTCTTGTTTTGTACATTTTAAATGTCGGACTTTGCAACTTGTTCGACAAGGTTATGCCATATATAACCAAACCTTTATAAAAGTTGAACTAAATAATGTATAAATTATTTTTATTGTTTTTTATTTTCACAATGTATAGGTTAATTCGACATATTTATATGGATATATCCATTTTTTAGGTCGATGTACTTTTAAGCTCCTTTGAAATTTTTTACTTTCGTTATGTTAAAATTAGGTTCTTATATAAATTGAGGTTGATATACTTATTAATTATGTCGAAATTAAGTAACTGCATATGTCATAACAAGGTTATGACCTAACTTTAACATAAATGAAAGTAGAACAAAGTTAATTCTATTGTTGATATGTGACGTTCAAAATTTACGCCAGACGAAGACAATCACGTGACAAAATCAATAATAAAAAATGAGTATGAAAACATATATGCAGATATCTAAATGAGACAAAATTTACATGGTTCGATTCTATTGAATCTACATCCACAGGAGATTGACTGAGAACATATCAATAATCAATGGCAACAAAACGATTACAAGATCGAGCAATAACAAACTCTCTCTAACTCTGAGAAACGAGTCGCTCAACTCCCCCTGTTCCATTCACCATCTTCTCATACAACAACTAATCTTGAAGGTATACAACATCTGTTTGACGTAGAGGTGATTCGCTAGAGATTTCATCAGGTACAGATTTTCAGCTTGTTCCACACCGCTACTGCACTTGTTTCCCTCAAAACTTCCCTAAACACCTTATCTCTCAAACACAAGATTATCATGTTGATGGGCTTTCTCTAATATTTCGGTCCTTTTTAGCTTTATCATCGTCTTCTTTGAAGAGTTTATCCCCATTCAATGCATTGAATAATCCCTACTGCGTGAGAATGACTTTCATTTTGATCCTCCATAGTCCAAAGTCGTTCTTCCCCGTGAATTTCTCTGTCTTATACTTTTCCATCGACATCTTCTCAAAATCGATCGTGCCTTCCTTCTTGGTTCCCATAGATGACGCCGAATGGTGATATGTGACGTTGGGTGTTTACGCCACAACAACGAAGACAATCGTGTGACAAAATCCCAATCAAGAACACATATACAGAAATCTAAATGAGATTAAAGATTTACATGGTTCAATTCAATTGAAACTACATCCATCGAGAGATCGGTTGAGAATTTCACTAATCAATGGCAACAGAACGATTACAAGATTAGGCAAGAACAAACTCTCTCTAACACTAAGAAACGAGTCAGTCTATTCTCATTCATCTCTCTATCTTCTCATACAACAATGATTGAAAATGAAAGACCAATATATTTTTAGAAATAAGACAATGGCCAACCATTTATATAAATATATCACCGTCATTTGCTAACTAATCTCATCAACAACTAATCAGCAGTCACTCGCTAAACTTCAGCAGCTCCCTCATCAGTAATGTTGACCCATGAGCAGCGATCACTACTGATCCAACATCAGTAACAGTAATCTATTTGTACTAATTATTTGTTGCAACACTAAGGTCAGCACTACTAATTATTTGTGCAACACAAAGCTCAGCACTACTAATTACATCAGTAGCTCCAACAACTAATCATCTATTAATGAACAAAATTTATTGTCATTCTTTACATCTACAAAGTTGAGTAATCCAATTCAAATTAAAAAGGAAAGAATAAGTTAAAAACCCTTAAAAACACAAGGGCATGCATATAATTACATACTATTAATCCCGTTCAGGGGATTCGACAAGAAAATTTGGACTTCCATGTTCTACGTCATCGTGTGGTCCATTTGGAATATCCAAAATAAGGTGGTTTTTCAAGAGTTTGTGCCGAATTGGGAGTTTGAAAAGAAACGCTTGTTCTGGCGGCTTGCTATTTGGACTAAAGGATGGTGCCACCAATTTCCGTTCGCACCGGGGCTGATCCTTGAGAACTGGAACGATGTCAGGAATTGGGAGGAATCGACCAGATTACTGCAAAAATTTCCACGAGGTGAGGAATATGATATGCTATTACTATCTCATAGTCAGAAAATGGTCGGATAGTTACCGAAGAACCACTGATTCTATTGCTGGTATTGGCTAAGGTGACCTCTCTTGGAGCTTGCTCTTTTCTACTGGCATATTTTGTCTTGGTTTTGGTGTTGTTTTGGTCCTGCCTTGTCTTTTGCGTCTTCCATGTTCGTTGGGGATCTGCCCTTCTTAGTTGCGTCTGCTGGTTTTTTGTTTGTTTCGTTTAGCGATCGTGTCCTTGGTCGGTGGTCTTTTGCTTATGCTTCACTGATTTTTGTTATGCTTGCTCACCGTCCTGAGCGGTTTGAGCCTTTTGCTTTGATAAAAAAAAAAACGTCATAAATACACAATATATTCCTTTGTACATTTAGATAAACTATAGTAAAATTGACATGTAGAATATAATAATAGAAAGTTAATCATATATATTAACCCTTTTCTTATTTGTACTATAAATCAATGATGTTTCTGTAATATATGAAAAATTGTACGAGATATGTAAATATATATTCAGTCTATTGATTTTGCAATATATAACACTTGGACTCATTATTTATAAAAAAAATGAGAAACATTGGCACATGTCACAAATTTAATTTACGGATTGAAAAGTATATATATGTGCATGTCTTATAAAATATATCGATCTACAATTATCATTAAAATTTATTATTTTTAATAATTGATACATGAAAGCATTATTATGAAGAAGTATTATTATCTATATACACTTATATCATTACAAGAAACATAATTTCTATATACAAAAAAGTGGACCTATAAATATAGTGTTAAAACTTTGTTGGGAAAAAGTGGACCAGAAAGCAAATATATTTCTTCAAAGGGTGGTGTCAATGCCAAATTCTTGCCCCAATTTTTGCTTTTAATTTATGTGGCACTTTAATTTTGTTTCTGCTTTACGCCAAAAATTTCATTGTCGAGTGCAAATTATTAGTTAGATGAACTTAAAATGCAGTTTTATGTGTATCGCATGTAATTAGTTAATTAAGTAAAGGCCATTATAGTCTTACGTAATTTTGTTAGTCTATTTCAAATTTATTTACAGTTATATATTTTGACAAAGGAATTGTAGGGGTTGGGAATTAAAGCACTCACACTAATAATCAGATACACTTTTATTTATGTAAAGCACAAATAATGTCTTCAAATTGGTCATATTGATGCGTAAATCAATTTTACCATTTTAGAAGACAAATTCAGATTTGAGAAAAGTGAACTTTAAAAAAGAATCTTTATATTTTTTTAAAAGTATATATATATATATATATATATATATATATCTTAGAGACAACTGACATGATGAAATAATATATATTTTAGTTTGGTAATTGTCCATTTTAACTTTTAAAATAATTGACCCCCCCCCCCCCCC
>JAYDZE010569082.1:0-12039 GCA_034509125.1 Monilaria moniliformis
ATTTCCAACCCTAACCCTCTAAAATTAGCGGGTTAATCGGGCCAGCCCAGCGGGTTCGGACTGGACTGACATCCCTACTAATACCAGTGTAGAGAATTAGCAATCTCCTGTTATATCCTTAGCCATAAATAAATTATATTTCAAATGTTCCCAATAAAAAAAAGGAATTATTCCATAAATGTATTAGATTAATTAATGTAATTTAATAGTTTAGTTAAGCTAATTTTGATAGCTTTTCGCCTCTTAATTAATTCCTACATATGTCTTTTCTTCTTCTTTTTTTTGACTTGAGTTACTTTTTATTTTTTGATATTGATCCTATCAATTTATATATAAGAATGAGAGGTTAAACTTAACAAAAAAAAAGATGTAAATCAGATTGGTTAGTTTCGAAAATAAATTGAAACCAAAATAAAAATAAAATCTTCAATTATATTAAGAATATGGTGATGAAATAAGTAAATAAAACAAGAATTGATCTCAAACGAATTTGAACATGAAACCTACCTACTAAGTCCTTTGCCACATTGCCCAACAATGGCAACTACAACATGTAAACAAAAACAAACATCTTATTATATGTTATGAAAAATTATTTTGTTGAGTTTATAAAATAACAATCTCAAAATTATATATTTGATTTCGATATATATTAAATTGATATAACAATATCAAAAAAAAAAAGAATAAATAGAATGCGTGCGTGCGTGCACATACATATATGGGTGCATTAGGATGAGAACACACTCTTAATGCATAATTAAGATCTAATCTATACCACAGGATTTGAAAATAAGCGTTCATGATTTGACAGAAACACACATCATTATATTTTTGAAATAATATCATTACAGGGGCAAAAAGGGTAAAAAAAAAGGGGCAGGAATTAATCTAGGTAGTTGCCGGATTAAGTGGAGTAATTGCTCCACAAAATCTACACACGGTCAATCATCCTAAAAAATCTTTAAAATCTTAACAAAATTACACTCTTTAGAAATCTGTAATGAAAGTTGTAATAATTAAAAATAATAAATAAATTTGAAACGTTAATACATACTCAGCGTCATTACCAAGACATAATCAACATTTTATCATATACATACTATCAACCCAACCATTTGAATATATGATTAGAAACATACTCATATTGTAAATTCAGTATCTTTTTTGTTAACTTACCACATGTCATCGTAATTTGAGTGAAACCTCATTAATATAATACCAAGAAATCATTATACACCAAATAATTATCAATGCATATAACGTTAACAACGTCATATATATTATAACATAAAAACAATAACTGCCGAAATTTGAAAAAACAGTAACTGCTGAAATCTAAATATTAAAACCCTAGCCATAACACACGGTAGTTACCATATCCAAAAATCTCATATATAATAAATCTCTTACCATAAAATTAGGCATTTACCATAACAGAACTAAACCAACTTTACTAAATTATCCTTTAACTAATAAAATAATAATAAGTCGACGCCACATGTCTTAATTTATGTCCATTAGATCTAAAAAATCGGCGGTTATGATATAAATTTAGTTCTGTAATTAAAAAAATTGGTTCGAAAATGATTACCATTATATATATATATATATATAAGAATAAATTTAAGAGGCAAAAATGTTGTGAAAATTAGCTCTATTAAGTTATCAAATTACCTTAATTAATGTAATATATTTATGGAATAATTTCTTTTGTTTTTACGGAAAGATTTTAATTATTCCCTCCGTTCCCTTTCAATAGATCATCTTACTTTATTTAAACGTTTCCTTTCAATGGGTCACTACCTAAAATAGAAATTCAATACATAACAAACATCCAACATAACTCATTATTGACACCATATGTTATGGAGATACACTTATATTATTTTTCTTCATTACTTTATTAATTAATATTAATCTTTCTCCATGCTACTTTTTGGATGTATACATCTGAATAAAAGCTACATTCTCTATTATAAATTATTCGTTTCTTAACATCCATACTCAGGTCTTAAGGCTTATTAAAATGGGACGAAGAGAGTATAATTTATTCATATTTTGGCAAATAGTATAATGGGGGATTCCTAATATTCAACATTGGTATTAACCGTAAAAGAACCATAAAATAATTAATTGACAAAAATGTCTCATTATGTGTACATTTAAGGATCCACAACGGGGGGTTGGTGGCACCCCCTGGTGACATGATGGTGGTGGTACGCGTTGAAGGGGAGGAGAAGCAGCGTGATGGCACGCCGCAAGCCGCTACGCCACCCGCGTCGCTCGCATGCACGTGCCTCGGCTAATCGCATGGAGCATGCCGTGCATGCGTGTCGGTTCTCAAAGAGCTGTTATTTAATTTATTTATTATTTTTAACAAAAAATCGATTTTCGAGTTTCTTTTCTAATTGTTTTTCAAAACTAGTTGTTGCCAACAACTCTTTTAATTTTTTTTTTCATTTTCACACCTATAAATATCCTTTAATTCATCTCATTTTCACACTACAATTTCAATTTTCTCCAATCAAGTCCAATTGCACGTGCACTGGGAACAAGAAGCCGCCGCTACAAGCCTCGTGTAAGATTACTTGTCCGACAATCCGCAATGGGGATGATGTATTTCGTCGCCGGTTCCATATGCGCAAAGATTTACTCATGTGCATCGCGAATATGTTGGCGGCTCGTGATGAATACTTCGAGCAGTGATCGGACGGAATCTGGCGGCAAGAGCTTCCGATGCTGCAGAAATGTACATTGGTGATATGACAGCTCACGACTGCAGAAATGTACATCGGTGATTCAACGAGTACCTGTACGTCGCCGAATGAACAGGGCGGGAATGCTTGATACGATTCTGTCGCGCAATTCTAGATGCATTCATCTATGAATATTTGAGGTCGCTGACAACCTAAAACTACCAGCGACTGCTCCGTATGCATGATGCACAACACGGCTTCCCCGACAGGCTTAACTGTTTGCACTGGGCATGGAAGAATTGTCCAACGGCATGGAGGAGCGCTACACCAGCGGCCACAAAGGCTCATATACAACCATCGTGCTCAAAGCAGTTGTGGACTTCCAACTATGAATTTGGCATGCATTCTTTGGTGTCGTCGACTTCAACAATAACATCAACATTTTCAACCACTCCGATATTTTCACCAACGTGTTGGGTGGTAGGGCACCAACGAAAAAAATTCACAGCCAATGGACGTTGCTACAACATGGGCTACTATATCGCTGATGGCATCTACCCGAAATGACCGATATTCATCAAGACCATTTCGTGTCCAACTGAGGCCAAAAGAGCTTGTTTTGCAAAAAACAAGAGTCAACGCAAAAGGACCTGTAACAAGCATTAGACGTTCCCCAAGCACGGTTCGTGATCGTGAAAGGTTTGGGACGTATGTGGTGCAAGAACGTGCTCGCCGATGAAAATCCAACTCGAGATGCACCCACAATATTTCGAGATTACCAACATCATCGTTCGTCGATACACGATTAAAACGCCCACGCCCAACTCCAATAAGATTTAACTGAAGAAATCTGGGTGCGCTTAAGTTCCGTAGATGAATTTTAGCATTTTTTTTCTCATTTATGCAATTCTTTTATTTTGATTGTAAAATTTTCTTTATTTAAATTATGTGTTTTTTTAAGTTAATAATTTTTATCTTTAAATTTCGATAAATATAAATTAATTATATACACAAATTATAGTAAATAACATTAACGGTTAAAAAATATATGGTATGAGTCCCATGAGTAGTTGAAATGGAGTGATGAGATAGTGATTTGTGGGTGTTAAATAATAAAGGAAAAATTAGGAGTGAGACTCGTGAATAGTGCAAGTTAAGTGATTAAATAGTGATAGGATTGTAGATGTCCTTAAGGCATCTACAATGATGAGCCACAAATCATACTATACCATCCACAATGATGAGTCACAAACCATACTATACCTTAACTATTCGCGTGTCGTATCAGTTTTTCATTCTTACCACAAACACCAACAACCATCAATTCACAAACTATACTCTACTTTAACTATTTATGATCTTACCACGTACTTTTTTAATTTATGCATATGCCAAATTCGTTGAGAGATTGGGTGGTGTTGCACGCGCGCGTGCTGGGTGAACCGCGTGCCGGCCTGGCACCCCAACCCCAACTCCTCACCCGTACCCCATACCTCCAGTCCGGCACCCCCAACAACACCATTGTGGGTGTTCTTATTATGTGCATTTAGCATTTTCCTTCTAAATTAGAATGTTTTTTTTTTTTTTTGAGATTTTCTAAATTAGAATGTTACATGTGCATGACATGAATGAAATGCCATAAACATAGCAAAACACCAAAACCTACGCGGAGAGTTATGTATCCCACATTCAATTTTTATAATGTGTTTACTTTTTATTATTGATAAGATAAATGATTAATTAATTTTATCTCCATTACTAAATTTTTTCCAATCTCACATTTTCAATGTGATAAAAATAAAATAAAATAAACTCAAATGATAGGAGTTATCACAAGCCTTAAGATAGCCCAAAATTATAATCCTTCACAATAAACAAATAATTCACCTATACTATTTTTTTTGTCTGTTTAATTTAATACTTAAAAGTAAACACTCTCGTTAAGTTTCCACTCAAAGAATAGATTGCATTTCTACATAATAGAAATTCACAATTATAATAACTGACAAACAAATAAAGAAAAATAAAGAAGATGATCAAAATGGAAAACAACAAATTTAATGAGAACCTTTGAAGTCCTAATGTTGAATCAAATTTAATGGAAAAACAGCAAATTTGCCAGTTATTTTTTCAGACGTTATATCAAACACAAAAAAATATTTACGAGCAAAAAGGTACGTTCTTTTGTTCAATGACATGGAAAACATATAACCACGTCACCATAGTTTGTAGTCGGCGAGTAGGAAATAATTGGAATGTTATTTGCTTTTCGATAATTTTGCATTAGAAAGAATGAATGACAAACTACGACTTGTCTTTAGCCCTAAAATTTGGAAGAAAAAAAAAAAAAAGAATGATAAGGACTTGAGTCCAAGCAAAGAACTGGCTGCCATGTAGCGTCGGCAGGTGAAAAGTTAATTATTTCTTCGAACATCACAAACACACACAGTAGGCAAAATAATACAAAAAAGAAGAAAAAAAAAAAAAAAAGAAAGAAGAGGAAGAGGAAGAGGAAACGCCATGTTATGACAGAGCGGTTAAAACAGTTGACCGAACCATCTTAGCCACCACGCTCCTCCTCCCTCGCCGCCCACCCACCCCACCAACACACCCGACCTTCGCCTCCAAATTCAAGCCTACTCGAACGAATTTAAACCCACCAAAAATCTTTTCCTTGCATCACTGCATATATCTCCGATCCGAATATGGACAATGCCGCCAACAGCATACAGGTTCGAGTGCACTCACGGCGGGGCGCCAACATGATCCACCCCGTTTCAATCGAGTCTCCGTCGCCCGCCGCTGCCGCCAGTCCGAACGCCGCTGCCGTCGTCTACAGAGAAGTGAAGCATTTCAAGAAATGGTTCCCGTGGCTGATACCTTTCTTTATTGTGGCGAACACGGTGATGTTTATTATCACAATGGCTGTGAATAATTGCCCCAAGAATTCCGTCTCCTGCGTTGCTGGGTTTTTGGGGAGGCTTTCGTTTCAGCCCTTTAAGGAAAATCCTCTTCTTGGGCCTTCCTCTTCGGCGTAATCTCTCACTCTCTCTCTCTCTCTCTGCAAATTGATTCCAGTTTCTGCCTTTCTTCGATTATTGAATCTTGAGTAGTATGCTATTCAATCTGCTTCCTCGCTTGATCTGTGAGAGCTGTATAATAGATGGTTCAGACATTGAACTGTATAATAGATTTATGAGAGTTGTGTTAATTAATTAATATGACCAAAGAAGAAAAAATAGATTAGAGAGACTTAGTCTTGAATTTCAATGCGAGTAACTGCGAGATGTTGGTCGATTTATGCAAGACTTTGATGAATGAAAGAGAAAGTTGAATGTGAAAGCAGGACCGATGATTATTCTGCATAAATTTCAATTAGGGAACAAAAGAGTAAACATCCATTTAAATCTTTCAGAATAAATGGCTGTAGCTATTCGTCTTGACTTTTGGCTGATCCTTTATAGACACGAGTTGCTGGATTAACACAAATTTTCTGAATGCTTCGAGCCTATCATCAACGAAAATTATATATTCATGAACCTTTATTGATTTTTTAATGATATATGCCTTAGTAGATAGCTTCGTTTTCTAAATATTTTTCCATGGCAATAGTCATTTAACTGTTCGGTGCAATAAGCCCTTTCGTCTCCACCTTTGTGATAGCATTCCTCCTTGACATCAGAAACCTCATTCATAACATTATTCTCTGTTTTATTCCAAACTTGTAATGTAATTTGGCGTGCAAACATACTAAATGATGATACTGCCAGTTGAATTTTGATGCCTATGGGCTGTTGATGGCTCTATCAACATTTCTGCTATGTAGTTGAGTCCCAAGGAATTGCGACTTTTCCTACTCAACTTGTTATTTTCTTTCTAGTATGTGGGAGGTCCTAGACCTTAACTTTCTTTATGAACAGAGTGGTTTAATACTGGAGGACCTCTAAAAATCATTTGAATCCTTTCTTGGTTTAGGTTGGAGAAGATGGGTGCTCTAGATGTGGCTAAAGTCGTCCACCAACATCAAGGATGGAGGCTTATCACCTGTATGTGGTTACATGGTGGTGTTTTCCACTTGCTCGCCAACATGTTGAGTCTATTAGTTATCGGCATCCGACTTGAGAGAGAATTTGGATTCGGTATGTTGAGTCCCTACATAATCATTGCTATTGGGTTATGTTATCCACGTTATCTATGATGCGGTTGAAAGTGCCATTGCATCTTGATTATACCACATAAGTTTATTTATATGATTTGGTGTATATTATTATCGCACGTTTGCAAGGGTATGACACCAGTAATTTATATGATGGTCTAGACATTACAATCTTTTCTCTTGGTAAAGTTTTAGAAAACAGAACCAATATATGAATATCATAGCATGTTGATATCTTGTGATTTTCACTTGATTTTGACTCTTTCAAAATTTGTGTCCTTAAATATGCTGTGTAGTGGCCTAGTTAGTATGTGTTATTTTCAGCTATTTCAATGTTGTTGATTTGATTTAAATCTAAGATTGAAGCAAATTCTGCCAATTCATGGCATATGGCTCATATTTCCAGCTTGTAACATTCTACTATTTTTCTCCAATCCATATTTTGTTATCTGTTCTTGCAATAAGAATGCATAAGCATCTGCATCTAAATTAATCTAGTTACGTGTGATGCTTTTCAGCGAAAATTGGTTTGCTTTATCTCATTTCTGGATTTGGTGGAAGTCTGTTATCTGCTCTTTTCATTCAATCAAATATATCAGTGGGTGCTTCTGGTGCACTCTTTGGATTGTTGGGAGGAATGCTGTCGGAGCTAATTACTAATTGGAGTATATACGCTAACAAGGTATCTCTCTCTCTCATGCTAATCAAGTGCCTTTATGAAGTTTTAACTTTTTGCTGAAACCAAGAATCTTCATTTTTCAGATAGCAGCTCTGTCGACGCTTGTTGTGATTATTGTCATCAACCTAGCAGTAGGAATCCTCCCACACGTCGACAACTTTGCTCATCTTGGAGGGTTTTTGTCTGGTTTCCTTCTAGGTTTCGTGTTTTTGATTCGTCCTCAGTTCGGATGGGTCAGCCAGAGATATGCTCCGGCTGGGTCAGTGACTTCAACTACCCCGAGATTCAAGCCGTACCAGTGCATACTATGGGTGCTTTCTTTGATCTTTCTTATTGTCGGGTACGTCTCTAAATTCTTCCATTTTAAGATTCTTGTATGGTTAGGTCCCAATAAGTACTCCATAATATATATACATTTCTAGGCCAATGATGTTATTTATTAGTTACCGTTTTTCTATTTCGACTAAAAAAATGCTAAAATGCACGTTGCTTATATAGGTTCACGGTGGGGCTGGTTTTGCTCCTCCGTGGAGAGGATCTAAACGATCACTGCTCATGGTGCCACTATCTCAGCTGCGTCCCTACTTCCAGATGGAGCTGCAACACGCAGCCCATCTCGTGTCAGGTCAGAATCTCTCGGATGCCCTCTCTTGTTTCATCTGCTCATATCTCTATTACTATGCATGCATAGAGCATTAAAGCTCGAAATCGAAGTCTTGCAATAATCTGTTGTTGTTGAAATCGTGCAGGCTGTGCAAAGTGGGAACCAGTACACACTAACATGCTCAAACAGCAGCAAAAGCAGGACATATGCACTTGTTAATCCGACGACGACACAAATTCAAGGATTATGCACCCAACTTTGTCGATAGATTAGTTTGATGTGAATGTAGTGCTAGTTTACTTTTATACTGATTCAGTAGCTTCGAATTTTGAATACTGTGAGGTTTATATAATATATGTTTCGCAGTTGTTCATTCATTCGTCCAACTCATTTTGTATAAATTGAGGCTTACTTTTACATAAGAACTTTTGATAATATGGGCCCAATATTTAATGGTTGGCCCAAGTTTAGGTTGTAGGCCGGCTAACTATTAAAACCCAAAATACGAAGATAACAAGCAATTAGATCATATCCGTTGTTGCTAAGCAATTCTATCATGCTAAGTTACTAACCAACTCTGCAATTCATGATTTTTTTGCGTTTTCGAAGCTACGAGATATGGCGGTTCGCCTCATGAACGGTGGCAGCGCAATCTTCCGCTGCTGCGCAGTGCCGCCGTCGCCCACCGCCCTCAGATGTTGCCTGCGCCACCATAAGCATGTTCAGTTGCACTCCGCATGCTTCTCAATATCCCGGCGACTTCGTTGTCGCCGCATATCATTTGGCTATGAGGCGGTTCGGAAGTACTCACCGCAGAGTCTGGTGGATATGGTGATGGAGGAGCTCGAGTCACTCCGGAAGCGTGGTGTAGCTCGCGCCTCAAACAAGTAAGGAAATGTTTACTGCATTTTTTGTGTTTTTCCTCTTTCCGCCTAACCTGAACATCTTCGTTAACATATCGGTTGCAATTGCATTGGATATATCTCAAATTGAAGCCTTATATCTTTCTTAAAATCATTGAGTTGGAACTTTGAGTGAATGTCAGCTATCAAGTTTGGAGCACCTAGATGAACTTTATGCAGCTTTTTTCTCGAAATTACGAAATTATTCGGTTTCTGGATCGGAGCTTGTCGTAATTTCTATTAGTAATTATTGCCAATTAGGTATTTTTCGATCCGTCCATAAAATCACAAGGACACCGTAAGGTATTTTGTTTGACAAGGCCTGTTTGTTGTAGTGATCATGATCATCATAAAATTGACAGAAACGTTATTTTAATAATTAGAGGTTTCTCATGGTGTCCATCTAAATCAGATTGTTACAGACTGAAATAAATGTGGAACACATTGCTAAATACTACAAAAGATAGACTTCAACAACTATCTGAAGCAGTCGTCTAGGTTTTTTTCTCGCACAGCGGTGAAGTGTGACTACAGACTAATAGATAGTCTGTCCCAAATTCATCCCTAAGCTGATGACTAAAGTATAGTTGACAAGAGTGTCCAATTTTAGGATCGGACCATGGTACTATAGTAAAATATGTTTGCGGATTTTTTAATCTTCTAAAGTTACAATGAACTTATGAAGAGATAAGCTTGATTTACTAAGCTTATATTAGATAAATGTGCCCGAGGCCCTGATCTAGGTACCTGACTTAGTAACATTCCTGATGAAACAAGTCTTGAGTTAACTATTGCTTAGAATATCATTTCTATATTATGTTTGCATCACCATATCAACATTTGGCTATCATGGTCACATATAACAGTATTCTTCAGAGTGGAATTGGAAACTAGTGATTGGCTTCTTGAAAATAAGCCTGGAAAGAAGACTCTGCAGAAAGGATTGTTGCTAGAGTTCAAGAAGGACTCAGCGAGGGTCTTACTAGCAGTTGTGCAGAAACTGGATGGCAAAAGGAACTGGATAGTTTCTGATCAGGTTTTAATGAAACATTAATGCCGCATGTGGAATAGGTTGATAGGTTTCTAATGTTTGACTTTTGATTTCTTATTAAGGACCTTGTCTCTCAAGTATCCATTATTCTCTTGTTCTGCAGAATGGTGTGATGGCATCTATTAAGCCGCAGCAAATTACTTTCATTGTCCCTGGTATCAAGAACTTTGATCACAATGAGATACCAGACTTTATTCAAAAAGCACGAGATAATCTGGTGTGCTATATAGAGTTTCTGAGTTTAGTGGGAGTTCATTTCAAACTTATTAGATGTTCATAGACAATATTGTGATTTGCTTTCAGGACCTGGCTCTGCTTGAATTCGCATGGACTGAACTTGTTGAAAAGAATAAATCAATAACCGTGGAAGAGCTTGCGCAGCACTGGTATACCTTTTGCACGATCACTTTTGCATTCATAAGTACTGTATTGACAAAAGTCCATTCTGCCAGATGATGTTTGGTAGTCCATTCTGTTTATGGGCCCAGACCTGCTGTTCAGGTGTTTTACAGCTTCTTCTTGTGGACATCTAGCACTTGCTGATAGAATTCTCTTTCGATTCAATCCGTATATCTGGTAGAGCTGTGTGTTTTGTATAACTTATTACTTTTGACACCCTTAGGATGATGGTTTTCAATGTCAATGTGCCACATCAGGATTCGTTGTCATTTGTTTGTGGAAAAAAAAAATCTGAGCTATTAAAGAGCTTCATTTTATAGGTTGAAGAACTTATGCGCAGGAAGCATGCCAAAAAGACTGCAGACAGGGAACTTGAAAAGTTTGTTAATTTACTGAGATCTGCCAGGGATACACCACTTCATGCAAAGCCCCCCGAAGTCCATGTGGAGCTCTGAAGAGAGAAATCAGAAAAAAATTGAGATTCTTCAAGCATATGCAATGGATGATTGAAGGAATGAAGATGAAAAGAAGACTGCTGGGATGGTAAATTCTTTCATCTTCTCATCCTTCTCTTTTGGTGCCATCATGCTTGACGATTTAGACTGAGAGAATGAAAGAAAATGGACAATTTCCCCTGAGGAATGATTCATACTATGCCTTAAACAACTTCACTGATAGTTCTATAAAAAAAGAAAAATGCATCATAATGCTGTGGTGGAAACTCCGCACCATTCAACTTTCGGAATGGATAACAGGAGCCCTGAATGCTTGCTTTACTTCTAGCAGATTTTGAAGGCCGTAGGACTTGCTAAAACAGCATCAGCAGCAATGAATCTCCTCATCGATATTGGTTATATCCCAGTGCACGTAAATCTTGATATACTGAAGCTCAACATCCATACTGATTATGCAGAAGAGATTCTTATGGCCGCCGAAAGGCTTCTGCTCGAGTCACCTGACCAAGATGAGGTTTTCTTGCTTTATTATAATTTTAAGTTTCTTTAGTCATAACACACATTAGATGTTAAGTTTGTAAAGGCAACACATATAAACTGCGTCATGGTGCTTGTTTTCTCTGTGCTGTCTTCTTAACCATTGATGTCGTTATTGGACCCGATGATATCAAAGAACGCATGCCAAATCTGTAGTCGGACGTCGGCGACTGCTTCTAGCACAATGGTCGGGTGTAGGGATGTCAGACCAGCCCAAACCCTCTAGGCTGGCCTGATTAGCCTGCTAATTTTAGAGAGTTAGGGTTGGAAATTTCTAACCCAATAAGATTCCGGCCCGATAGCCCGTAACCCGATTAGCCCATAACCCGGAACTCGATGGGTAGGCCCGATGGATTGGCCCTATGTGTAACTATTACATATTCTTCCGCCTTGTTTGACAATTGATTTAACACTTCAATGATAATTATGATAAAATTGATAACTATAAAAATTAAAATAAAATTAACCATTATATATTAGATTTTTACTAATATAAATAATAATAGATAAACGAATTGGAAAATTCAAGTTCACTATAACCAATATTATGAATTCTA
>JAYDZE010569093.1:0-12039 GCA_034509125.1 Monilaria moniliformis
GCAATGCATGCTGCTCCAATGTACATTGCTGAAACAGCTCCAAGTCAAATACGAGGGCGGCTTATTTCTCTTAAGGAATTCTTTATAGTTCTTGGAATGCTAGTAAGTACTGCCTTAGAAGAAAAGCTCCATACTTACATTACATAAGCTATTCAATTACATATTATATTTTGTTTTACCATAAAGGCATAAACTGAACTCTGATATTTAATTGTTACATATCCTTGGAAACTACTCGGTTTCTGTAAATAAGACTTTTGGGGACTTTGTGTAGGTCGGGTATATTGCTGGGAGCCTTTTGGTAGACATTGTTACTGGTTGGAGATATATGTATGGAATTAGTGTACCTCTATCACTGATAATGGGATTTGGAATGTGGTGGCTTCCCGCATCTCCTAGATGGATACTTCTACGAGTGGCACAGGGAAAAGGAGATGCTCAGGTTTTGAGAAAAGTTGCAATAGATTGCTTATGTCAATTGCGAGGTGCAGCTATAGGTGAATCAGCTCCTCAGAAAGTGGATGAGATTTTGTCTGAGCTTTCTCACATGCGCGAAGAGCAAGAAACTACATTAGCTGAGGTATTTCAGGGTAAGTGCTTGAAAGCACTTATCATTGGTGGTGGGCTAGTCCTCTTTCAACAGGTATATTATTCAGAAGAATTGGGTTTCAATTTCCAGAGTCAAATCTAAATATGAGCTCATAACTCTTTTATCTATTAATGGCAGATTACAGGACAACCAAGTGTGTTGTACTATGCCGCAACAATTTTTCAGGTACTACTTCTGCAACAATAATGAAAGCTAAACATATGTGGTTGTTGAGGAGTAAATGCTAATACTTTGCCTCATCACCAATTCTGATAATTTTGGCATCATAGAGTGCAGGATTTCCTGAAGCATCAGATGCGACTAAGGTGTCTGTTCTACTTGGTTTATTGAAGGTCAGTTTCTTCGATCCTATGCCATTGCACTTTCTAGTTGATAGGTATACCTATCAATTGAACTCCTTCCTACTTAACATGTCCTATTTTGTATTCTATTCCACTTCTAGTATTGATATTAAGACTATTTTATCACATTGCAGTATATATGCTATATGTTTAAGAGGTTTCTGTTTCCTGTTCATTCTTCTAGTCTACACTATTTACTGATGCAGTCCATTATTCTTAATTCATACACCTAATCATTGTCCGCTCACAAATTGCCTTTGAATTATAGCTGATTATGACGGGGGTGGCCGTTTCGGTTGTTGATAGGCTGGGGAGGAGGCCTTTGCTACTTGGAGGTGTATCTGGCATTGTGAGTACTTCTCTAGGTCTTTAATCTATTTTTATATGTTTAGACTATTTTAGTTCTTAGTCATTCTTTTGGACGATACGTCAGTAGTCGTTTGCCCCTCTTTACCTTATATCTAACCTACTTGTATCATGTGGCAGACTGTATCTCTAGTTCTTCTGGGATCTTATTACTCCTTCCTAGGTGATGTACCTGCTTTGGCAGTTGTTGCTTTGCTCGTATACGTTGGATGTTACCAGGTAATACCAATTGTTTTATTGCCTCAACATTACTCCTTGTGGTCTAAATTATGTGTTTTTTTGGGTATCACAATACTGAGATATAATTAAGCAACTCTCACCTACGGAACATAATTTTGTGGGTTAAGAAGTGGTTAAAGTTGCTATCTTTATATCTTATATGTTTCTATAATTTCCTGCTTTGAAGGTGGATGTAATTATCATAATAAGTTATGGGAAAGAGAGTGTTGTCTTCTTTTCTTTCAGTCTTGGTGAATTTGCTCTAAGTATCAATAATTGGAGTTTGTATTATGCAGTTATCGTTTGGTCCAATTGGTTGGTTGATGATCTCAGAGATTTTCCCCTTGCGTCAAAGGGGACGAGGATTGAGTGTTGCTGTTCTCATAAATTTTGGCGCGAATGCACTTGTGGCACTGGCATTTTCTCCGCTGCAGGTGCATACTCGAGCAAATTTGTCTTGAAATGAACTAGTCTTTAATTATTATATTAGATTGTGAAATCTTGTGCAGTGGTGGGGCCACGTGGATTAAAGCCCCACCTCAATTTTCTTGAATATACTCTAAATAATTATTAGTGTGTATAAAATTTAAAAATAAAATCTAAATATTGCCCCACCAAAAATTGAAAAAATAGGGGCAAAGATAAACTAAATCTTGCCCCTCTTATTCTCGGCCACTGATCTTGTGTTTAATTGTGGTTGCAGGAGTTGCTTGGGGCTGGAGCGGTGTTTTTCATCTTCGGAGGCATAGCTATCCTGGCACTTATTTTTATCTTCTTTTATATACCTGAAACAAAGGGGCTTACCTTGGAGGAAATTGAAGCTAAACTCCTATAGTTTCTATATTGTTCAGCAGATGTCTGTTGATCGAACCTGTACCAATTTTCAAGGATAGCTTCTGTTTTATGTAAAACATAATTGACACTTTTTTAATACGAATTTGAAACCATGTTTTTTTAGTATACAGTCCTACAATAAAGGTCTAAATAAAGTCTTGAACCGCATAAATATTTCACATTTGTTCTGTATTTTGATTAATTAAACTTAACAAAGCTAACAAGTGTTATATGCACACGCCCCTCTATGAGATTTTTAATCAATTCTGATTTAATTAATTTTGAAAAATACCACGGTTGGGTTTTTCGGCCATAAATTTCTGATTTGTCCCGTCGGCTGCAACATGAAAGCTTGATTCTATTTATTTTTTTAAAATTGACATGGATGGCATGCTTAAAAAATAAATGAAATGAGGCGTCAAGACTTTGAAATAATGCATGGATAACGCAATGAGTTATTTTTTTTAGTTTTTAGATAGTTTAAGTATTTATTATAGCTAGCAGAGAAAGCGTAAATAGCACGCAATTAAACTAATTTATGTTAATTAATTATTGTAATAATTAATGTATATTGTTATATATGATGCTAATAAATTAAATGCTTAATTATGCATGCTTTACCCCAAAAATGCAGTAACAATTATGATGGTAATAATTAGATATCGCTCTATTTTTTAGCTTATCTCCTCCATTTATGCCCTTATCTTCCGAAAAACATATTTCATTGAATTGATTCATGTATATCAATAATAAGAAACTAAAGTGATTAACTAATTATCAATACAATATTGTCAATTTGAGATTAATTTAAAATAAGAGTGCTTATGGAATATATATAATAACACTATATATATAAAAAGTTACCAATTCTTTATTTATGATAGTTATATCCCTCAAAAGTTTTTGAATTTCTAACTGATATGCTTTTCACTGATACCACTTTACTATTTTAATTTCAACTCCTACCAAAGTTCCATAAACATATTTTTCCAATATACACATAAATAAAAAACATAATATATATATAGATATGTATATATATGTTAGAATTTTGGGAAGAACTCGAGTTGTTAAATATGTGGTACTTTTGCTATTACGACCGAAAGAAAGAAACAAAAGAAATAGAACGGAAATTACAACAAAATAATAAAACAAACCAAACCAAACTATAAGTCGAGTCGATGAAAGCCTTCTTTCCTCAAGACAAATCACACCCCAGCTAGTGCTAACGGATTGACGTATTGTCCCCAAAGAAAAAACGGCTTCCTTTTAGCGTGTAGAAACACCTGAAACCAATTAGGCATCGACGAATTTGACAAAGTTCCAAAAATTGAGCAAACAATGCTCCTAAAGAAACTAAACAACAGATGCGTGATACAAATGCTCATGAGCTTAGAGAGGATTGTGTTGTGTTGTGTTGTTATTCTATTTCTCTTCCAAAGATCACACTTATTTATAAGTTCAAGGAAGGACTTGAAAAAAAGTTCGGCTATTACGACGCCTCATCAATACACCGACAGTACAATAGCTGAAATGCCAAATCCCTTAACCACATGAAAGGTTAAAGGTCTTTCATTTATTTCCCACAATCCCCACATTGGTTAGAGGCCTACAAGCTCGAACCAACCACATGAGAAATGCAAATGCATACATGTAGCACTTATCTCAATTATCGAGAAATAATATTGCATTTGAAATGGTAGCTTGGGGCTTTGGACCTTCCATAGTGTATATGATTTAATTTTTGTCAGGAAATAGGATCTAATTGATTTATAATTCGACAAAAAAAAAATCTACACTAATTAGGTGTTTGTATGCAGGATTTGAGGAGAATATGATCTGGGATGCGAAAGCAAGAGAATGATGGAAAATGTGTACAAAAAGACCAAAAAAAGCATAAACTTAAGGCAATTCATATACCGCCAAATGAAGAGCCCTCGAGCTGTCCAGATTGAAGGTGGAAGTTGACAACACTACAAAACAAATATGTCATTTTCTAGTAGTTAGCAAGGTGTCTCCAGCAGCTACGAAGATGGGTAGAAAAGTCCAACCAGAAGGAAAATATTAGGCTTATGAATAATAGAAATAAAATGCAGTTTTAGTACGTGTACTTGCTGATGCCTTTATATTTCTTACATACTTAAAATCTTTTTGAATTGCGCACACAATTGAAGGATAAATAGTCCTTTGAAGTTAGCCACTATATTTTAACTTAAAAATATTGCAACCGTATACTCTTATTGAAGGTAAGCTCTATATATTTAGTTATCAATTTTAAAGAGTTCAAATTTATTTAGAATTGTGATCGGGGTGAGATTCTTGCATTTATATAACCATGACGATAATATTAACAATAATGTTAATAATAAAATAATAATATTATGATATTACATTATTGCCTTTAAATTAGATTAAATAAACAAAGACATAAAAGGCAAATCAAATTTTTTAAAACAAAATTATTTTATAATAGGTATAGATTATTAATAGTTCAAGGTATGTTTATTAATTTTCACATAATTTGTATATTCTATTATAATCATCAATAATTTATGAAATTTTCATTAAAAATTCAATATTCTAAAATATAAACTATAATTTTAGTTTCATAGATTGTTATATGGGTGTGATTTTAGATGTAGATAGAGCGACTTATACGCACTTGATTTGAGTTTGTTAGAGCATTGTTAAAAATGGGGCGGCGGCAGTGAGGCATGGATGGGGGCCGAGGCAGGGTCGCCGCAGTCGGGGAATCAGCCGGGGGAGCGGTTGAATGCGGGGCTGCGGCCATCGCGGCGCGGCGGTGCTGCAGCCCGCTTCGCCTCTTTTCATCCGCATTTTTTTTTATATTGCTCACAGACTGAAATTGTGTGATGGTGATGGAGGATCACAGACTTCTCACTTTCCTTCTATAAAATCCAACATATTTCCTTCACAATTCACTCCACTTTTCTTCTCACTTTCCTTCAATTCAACATATTTCTTGTATTTTATGGATCCAAATTCGGAAAAAAATCATCCACCATCAGGTGAGCAACTCGAATTTTTTGAGTATTGTCGGGGTAAGCGTTGTGATCCATCGACTTTCAGTAAATTTATGTTACATTGTCGTGATACTAATGTGGATCCCAATATTTTTCCGAATGCGACGCCAAATGTCCCCCTAACCCCAACCTTGTCGACAATCAACGTCGGGGACTACGACGTCGACGAGATGCATACCATCGACAAGTTGGTACCGTCCCCTCCCATGACGGGTAAAGGCAAAAGGAAGAAGACGGGTGATGGCAGATCGAAGAAGTATGGACTGGAAGAGACAAAGTTGGTAGCCCGATGCTACATTGAGGTGTCCGAAGATCCGGTGATCGGAAACGGACAAAGAGTCCGCATCTTTTCGGAGAAGATTGCGGAAAAATACAACGTGTTCAAACCGACCTTGGCGTTGGAGCGCGACTACGTCAACCTGCGCGGGCATTGGGGGCCGAGTTCAGATTGAGGTAGCCAAATTCGTCGGCTACATCAACAACCTCCAGAAAATATGGTCGAGTGGCCAAAGTTGGGAAAGCATTCGCGAGCAAGCTCACGTCATCTTCTACAATGAAGAACTCAAACAGTTCAAGTACGAGGAGTTGTGGGCAATTGTGCGAAATCACCCCAAATTTTTCGTCGACTCCGACTCCTCATTTGGCTCGGAAAGAACCAAGCACACCGCCTCCACCCAATACTCTACAAGTGGAGAGGCCGATGCATTCGATTTGAATGCTTCGATGGATAAAAGTATTGGCCAACAGTCGCCGACCCGTCCTATGGGACAGAAAACGACGAAAAGAAAAAGGAAATGGAATGCGCCAGAAAGCAATGCTAGAGATCGAGACCCGTCAATGGACGACATGACTCAGGCGGTGTTGCTCAATGAGTATAGGAATGTGATTTTCAAGGATACTTCGGACATGAACGAAGTGGAGATTCAACAGCATACCAAGTTGGTCGTCGTCATTGAAAAGAAATTAGGATATAGGAATTTTAAGGTCTTTTAATTAATATAATTGTATGAATTTTATTTAAGTAATTTTCAATTTTTAATTAATGTATTTTAGGAATTTAAATTAAGTAATTTTTAAATTTTAGTTAAGTATTTTCGAAATTTGTAGTCATTTAATTTGATTTTACAAATAAATATATAAAATTGAAGAATAATAAAATATGATGAAATGATAAAAATAGAACTATGGTTAATTTAAAACTAAATTATTTGAGATTAAATGAATATATTATAACTAATAATAATATAATAATTTACAATTAAATTATGACTGGTTTTTTGAAATTGAAATAAGGATATGCTCTCGTAAACAAAAGTTGCATAGGCCTGACGAGAATACGAAATATTGGATAAAAATAAAACAACATAGGAAATTTTAGCCCCCAAACGCAATAACTGACATTTTATATTACGCATAGCACTTTCCTTTACCCCTTTTCTCTCTTGAACTAAATCGAGCTCTCTCTCTCTGCACCTCAGCCCTCGACAATGGCGGCCTTCGGAAGAAAGAATGGATTGACAATGGCGACGCACCTCATGAAAACCCTAACCGGATCTTCGAGAAACCTCAGCGGCATCGTTAGTAGCGAAGTTGCCACCTCTCATACCCAAAAATGGATGCAGGTATCTGATTATACATAAGTTGGGGAAATTCGTGTTATTTGTTTATTTATTTATTTATGATGAAAACTTTCCTATTGTTTTGGAGCCTCTTGTTCTTATTTCATTAGATGATCGCTTTTATTGACGCGAGGGCTTTTTTGATTTAGATTTGAAGATCTGTAATCACGTATTTTGTTCCTTGGCATTCGGTGTATTGATTTCAACCTTTCTGTGTTATCTAATACCCGAAGGGATAGGAAGGTGATAGAAATCTCCAGAATTGATATGCCCCTTTTTTCATGATAATTTTCGCAGTTCGGTATTGTTTTCCCAAAAACGGAAGGGGCAAAGGGTAGAGACTGCTAATATTCTGTTCTTATTTACCTTTCCGGTCCTATATTTTCCTTCTGGATTGGTCTCTGTTACGGCTGCAGATGTTTCTGGTTGTCACTCTGTTACAGGAGAGTGGAGGATGTGCAAGGTAGTGGAATAATGGGAATAATGGTAGTTGAATAATAGAGGGCATTAATTTACATGATAGTGGAGCTGCTGTTACTGTCAGTTACTCAAGCTATAACTGCATTAAGTTATTGTTAATTATTGGTAGGATTATATATAGAGGTCCTTGGGTGTTTTGAGGAGGCATTCTGGAAATTATATGTACTGGCAGCATTGTAGCCGAGGCCTTCATTTCAAGGAGTAACTATTATATCAATTTAAGTAGCTTCTCCTTACATTACATTGTCGACAAACCTCAATCTTCTTCCTCTCGCTTCTTTCCTCTAACACACACTCCTTGAGTATGTATGATAACATAAAGTTTTGCAAATCTGGTTTAGAGGAAATTTTGAAACTGTATGCTATAGAGTATAAAGTGTCTGCACTTGCACTCCTGTTGATATTCTCGCATATAGGCAGGATGTCCACGGACTAATGTTATTCTTTATGCTTGTGCTTTCAATTTTAAATTCTAGCTTTAGGAAATATGAGGAGTGATAAGTTCATTGGATTTTTCCATTTCTTCCTAGCTTAGGAAAATATGAGGAGTGATAAGATCTATTTAGGGTACAGAATAAGAGGACAATAATAAGTTTTTGAGAATTGAGTAGTGTATTTGGTTGAGTAGGCCATGATGATTAAGATCACACTGGACTCGGCTATTCATCACTACACAAATTGCATGAATGGGCATTGGGCAGTATGCATGGCATTTACCGAGATACCAGGAAATGGTTTCCTTGTTCTATCCAACTAGTGTACAATAATATAAGTTTAGATATGTGTTGTAGATGTATGTGGTCCCATACCTCCTTAAGTTGATGGCTACTTACTTTAAGGTTATATTACTGAAAATATCTTTGAGGTTTCTACAAATTTGTCACTATTACTCCTGGTTCTATGTACTGTTTTGTTCATTTATTAGCATGTGTGACATATCATCTCTAGGTGGAGCACTAATGCAGTCTCTTATTCTAATTATGGTTTACGCGGATGCTGACATAGGATACGAGTAACAAGTCTCCAATGGAGTTGATCAATGAAGTTCCACCAATCAAAGTAGAAGACAGGATTGCTGTTTGTGAAGGAGGTTTGTGTTGCTAATATTTGTTTCTGCCGAGACGCAGAATTTGCGATACACCGGAGTTTCCTTCTCTATGGATAGTGATCATATTTGTAATTTCAAGTGTATTATATGCACCAACATATCATACTATGTTTTACTAGGTGTCTCACCGTTTCGACTTTACTGCAGATAGTGACCCGGCACTGGGTCATCCAATCGAGTTCATATGCCTAGACAAGGATGAGCCAGCTGTCTGCAAGTATTGTGGTCTGCGTTACGTGCAAGACCATCATCACTAGACAATGTGTCTCTGGTTGTGCTGTTTTAAAGTCCGTCCTCCCAGTTGTTATAAGCTGTAATTTTCAGATAACATGGTGTTTGGCATGGTTGCCAAGTATTCTTTCTCCATAAAATAAGGATTGCTCCTGTTTTGGGCATTGGCATCCTCTTTTACGATATAAATTTCTTTATTTTGCAGTTTTCATCATAAGACGTCGATTTGTTAAGGGAGTATTTTATCTTGGTAGAAATTACAAAAAAATGATATAAATGATTCTTTATTGGTGCAAGCCATGTATGTAATCAATGATGCTAATGGACTAAGCTAAGCTACACCAAAACTTCCTCGCTTTTAGAGGAAAAAGAATCATATGATTTATATTTGATTTCAACACAAAAACTCTCAAGTGGTGGAATTGGTTGGGTCCTCTTCAGTTCCAGCTAGTTTCTTCCTTTGATGATGCTCTGCAACTTTGTAATCCACCACCTGTCGGAATCCAACACACATTTCTGACTACCGTACACCGCTGCTTGAATGCTCATAAGCTTCGCAATCTCTCTTCCAGAAAAGCCTTCCGTCTTTGCTGCAGCTTCCTTCATGATTTTGTCGTTGTGCCTTTGTATCTCTATTCTGTTTTGCTGCTTCTTGAATTAACTTGGCAAAGAGCCCTGGCTTTCTCGCCCCCGCTTGTGCTATGTACTTGTCCAGGTAAAAGTTAAGCAGCTTGTAACGCTCGTCTACACCGGGTAAAGAGAATTCTAGGACTTCATCAATACGATCTGATACAGCTGAATCAAGATCCCCAGGGCGGTTCGTTGAAAGGGCGAGGACTACATCCTTGGACTGGTCGCCCGTGCAGAACACAAGAGCATTCAGGGCACTCCTCTGAGCTTCACTCATGTAGGTTTTATTCCGCCTGGAGATGTTCAAATGTTAATATGAAATAATGTTTCATGTAGGCTTCGTGTTTATACAGCTGAAACTGTGTTTAGAACAGTGCAGGATAATCTCCAACATACTCAATAATGGAAAAAGAAAATACCCCCACCTCTGGAAAGTGTCTACTGAGTTTTTGTTAGAAAAGCCAAACTAAGGAAAAACTAGTGCAGATTATGGCAGATATAATTTTACTCACTCGCACAAGAAGGCATCTGCTTCATCAATGAAAAGCAACAAACCCTTGTTAGATTTGTTGGTCCAATCGAACATCTGGTGTAATTTGGTAACAGCTTGAGAGCCCAGTGGTGCAACATCACCTCCAGTCATCAGTGCATACTCAGCCCCTGTAAGCATAGCACATAAATGATATAAAAAAACGAATTCTAATAACCACAAAGTATGCCTGTATAGCATATAATCAACGCGACCCTTGACTTGTGAAATTACACATGATGCATGTGAGACCCATCTCTCGTGCCTCTGGGAGAATCACTTGACGACAGTAAACAGTGGACCAAGGTTTTTTGTGGGAGTGCACTTATATTTCTTAATGCCTATTTTAAGCTAAAGCAAGTGCATTGAAATAATTAATCCATCCATCAAGAAGGAAAATGTTATGATGTCATACAGCTTCAAGCTCCCTAGCAGCCATCGTCTTCCCTCTTCCCGGTGGTCCATAGAAAAGCATGTTTCTATATGGTGCCTTAAGAACTTTCGTGTGCCCAGTTGAACTAGCAGCCATCGTTTCTGGAGGCGAGGATGTAAGATAACATCCCCAAAACCTTTTCTGCTTTGTGAGCTAGAACCTACCTGTCTTAGCACCTTAGTGGTAAAGGGTGCTTATGCCGCGTGAAAACAGCCCAGACCATTGGTATTTACCCCGACAAGATTCTCGAATCAGAGATGGTTGTCCTAATATTCGGTCCACATAACTCCAAACCACCCTAGCACCTTCTCTGAAATCCAAAAAAATTTATTGTACGTGCATAGAGAAGTAGTGAAATAAAATTACAAATGCCATCACCAAAGGATGGATCTAAACGGAGATGCCACTGCCAATTAAATACCAACTTCCATCCATTGTCCTTCACTGTAATGACCAGACATAAAATGCATTTTTACAAAATACAATAAAATCATCGAACTGCTAGAAATGAAAAGCATCACCCTACTAAAATATCATGCTTATTAGTATAAGTGGCTTCTTGTAGAAGAACAATTTAGTCAAATAATGGCAAATTAACCACTTATGCCAACAAATGACAAGTGGATTTAAAATGAGAAAAAACATTGAAATAGAAAATGTTTTGAAATAGGTGTGATAGTACATATATTGGCAAGACGAGTTTTTGCAAGGTGAAGGTAGACAATAGAGTACAAATCCACTATGCTCAAGGATTCTGAGGTTAACATAGTACCTTGTTGTATAAACGCCTGCTGCTAGAGCTGTTACCCCTCCAACAGCTACAACCATCTTATTCTGATCTGTTAAAATAGCCCGTGACCCTCCTGCATGTAAGGGAACATTTGGAGTTGAAGAAGTAACATTAATGTGCAACCATCTATTGGAATGAAGTCAAGGCGAGACAAAAACCAAACAAGCTTATACTTACCAAAAACAAACACCAAAGAAGTCAGTTGTTAGTAGAGCAAGTAAACTAGAGCCAACTTGCCAATAATTTTATAACTCACAAAAGCTATGAAGTGTATCCTCACACTAAAATTTCAAAAAGTATATTAGATTCTAATAGAATATACAATCTCGAACAGATGAACAGCAGTTTGTATTGCAAGTTTTGCAACAAAATGAACAATGAAAATAAAAAATTATTCATATATATATTATATATAACCAATGTCTAGAAAAGTAAAGATCTGCAGTATTCAAGAGAAAAACCTCCAATGTGATATCAAATGCAGTGTTAATAGTAGCAACCCATTTCTCTCGCTCTGCATTTGCACGTTTGACTAGCATTCGTCTGCTGACATCCTCTCCAAGCTTGGCCTCATGGTCTCTTCCCTCTGCTTCTGCCACAGCCATGACCCTAATAGTTTCACGTTCTATCTCAGCCTTCTCTCTTTCAGTTTGACGACGCTGTGCTTGAATTTGTTCCTCACTTGCTCGTCTAGCAGCCTCTTGCCTCAAAGCCGTTTCCTCTTGCATTTTTTACAAGTTCTTGATTTCTACCCCTTTGATGTTCACTCTCTCCCTGCAAAGCTCCAAATTATATGGTATATAGA
>JAYDZE010569114.1:0-12033 GCA_034509125.1 Monilaria moniliformis
TTGAAGTTATGATATAATCGGCTGATTTTAAAACTTGTGGGACTGACCAGAATTTGACCAAACTTGGTGGTTTTTCTAGCAATTTGCCCAAAAAAAAAATCAAACTTCCATCTTATTCATCGTTAGTTGCATTTTCTGTAAACCTAGTTTGCCTATATATTGCCGATCACTATATGTCATGTTTAATGTATTTTCTTCCGGCAGTGGGGGCCTTCACATGTGAACAATGATAATGTAATATGAAATGTGAGAAACGAAATTGATCGAACAAAAAAGGCCTCCCTAAATTGCAAGTGCTAAGTGAAAAGTGATATTGTAATTGTAGATGGCAAAATGAAGCTTATTATATTTGAAATTGGAACTCCTATGCGAAATAGGAAATAAAATTCAGTAACTAGAATTATAGAGCTTATTTACCGAATATTCTAAAATTCACAAGCTGAATTTATTCTAAACAACATTATAAATTTAGATTTTTGTTTTAAAATAAAAATAATTTAACATTTATATATTAAAAAATAATTTTATTCATAATGAAGTAATAGATTAGTAACTTTCTTATAACAATAAAGTTTGGTAGAGATTCAATACAATTATTACTAATTATAGTGTAGAAATATAAGTTATATCAAGATAAAAAATTTATACTTCAAACTTAATCACTTAACATATGCTTGCTCATGAGCTAAAGAATTGAATATTGTCAAACTCAAGCTTGATTAGTTTCGCTAACAGACTTTACTAAATGAGCTTGGACAAGTTTTTGTCGAACCAATATCCGAACAACTCACGAATAGCTTGACTGAAGTTAGTAGTAACTCACGATGTAGACTTCGAAAATATTATTGGGTGTTTACTTTGATTTGGGAAGTAGGGTTTCGATTTTGAGTAGATTACGACTGTAAAATGTGCTATCATGTTGGTCTAAAATTGATCCAACAAAAGGTCACTAAAAAACAGTGAATAAGAATCAAGCTTGTAGATTTCTTTGATCTTTCTATACGATATTAGTGGAACTCTTCAATGAATCTTGTCTGCACTCTTTGTATTGTTGGTTGGTGTGCAATGAACTACAAGGGTGGATAGTAATGAAGCTTGGAGATATATAAAAGGAAATGCAGGTTTAACCTAGAAAATATTTATTGAAATATAATTTCGAGAAAGCTCTGACGGTCTAACAAATAGTACAACAAACATCTTTGAGATTTGTGATACAAACTTGTTTATCTTCTCTGGAAGTTGAGTGTCCTGATGGCGAATGCAAATATTAAAGTGAAAGAGATGACGAACATGAGAAGCATGGATGCCACCAACCCCAGCATTTTGTGTCTGAACCCAAAATAGTTTCTCAAGAATTGTTCAACAGTTTCCCCAGACTCCATCAGATTCTGGTTCTGCCCGAATTGTGTAACAATGATACCGTACAAGCTATAAGACGTGGGGCTTATCCAGTAAAACCATCTCAAATACACAGGCATTTTCTGTCATTTACAGAAGCAGTTAGTTATCTGTTAATATTCAGAATAATTGAAAATATTTCTGGAACTTACAGGTCGTGGGATGATGAAGCCTGAGAAGAGATTCCACAGTCCATAGAAGAAAGAAGAGGTAATGGTGGCTACAGTTAGATTAGGAGTTACTGCCACAGTCATCATGCCGTATAGAACATAGAATAACAATGTGATGAACAAGAAATACAAGAACCAGAAGAATTTCTCGGCAGTCCAATCGAATCCAATCATTGAGTAGACAATGAGGCCATACACAGCCGATTGAGAAAAGACATATGGAATCTCAATGAGGAGCTGCAAGAGAAAAAAGGGCTGTTAAATAACTCCAAACTTCAGAGGTAACTCGTGTTTGTGAGTACTCACTTGCGAGAGCGCGTATGGTAGATCTGAATACATCCCTGCTGCTTTTTCTCTGTAAAAGACTGTCCGTTCAATGGAAACTACAGGCTGGACTGTCGAGCTGTACTGGAACCCCAAGAAGCTGATGGAAGAGAACATCGAACCCATGGCATTGAAGAGGTCTTGTTGATGCTCCCTGCAATTCATGACCCCATATATAGTATAATGAGGATGAAGTTAATGGAAGAGTATTTTGACATATCAAAAGTTCCTGGGGTGACTTACGTTTTTGAGCCGAGATCCCAGAAAATTGTGCCGAATGTAACGGCTATGAAGGTTGTGAAAGCAAATCTGACTGCTGTGTATGGGGTATTTCTCCAGTAGGACCATTTTTGTTTCCAAAAGCAAGCTATGCATTGAGTGAGGAAGGGTTGGGAATACTGCGAGGGGAAATATAGATCTTTTGTGCCAGGGCGAGGGACGCTTAACTCCTTGATCAGGGCTTTGTTCCTCCTGCAATATTGTACAGTAGAGATTATTAGTTTGTCATAGCAAAAATAGGCCCTAAATACATTCATTTTTATTATTACATGTACAAATCTGATTTTTTGTAAAGATCTGCAAAATCAGATCCCAATTGAAGCTCTTGTGCAGAAGAAGTGACTTCCAGCATCCAGGTAGCTGGATTGTATCCATCTTTAATCTTTACAACTCCTTCTATTGCTTCAAAGTAGTTGATCAAATGGGTTGAGTTGCGTCCCAATGGCCCAACATATATCTCTTCACCTCCCCTTTTCAGCAAAAACAGCTGCCAAAACCATGGAATGAGTTCATGTAAACAAAAGAGTGTCTTCTCAGTGTAGTATATATGTACAAAATGAATGTAAGAGAAATTGAAGCTGTATGTTTAGCTTTTCATATGGTGCATACCTCATCAAATGCTTCAAATATGTCGATGCTTGGCTGATGGATAGTGCATACGACTGTTCTTCCTGTGTTCACCGTGTTCCTGACTGTTCTCATCACAATTGCAGCAGCCCTTGCATCAAGCCCGGATGTGGGCTCATCCATAAATATGATTGAAGGATTAGCTACAAGTTCAACTGCGATTGTCAGCCGTTTTCTCTGCTCGGTTGAGAGACCATTAATCCCTGGCAACCCAACTAGTGCTCCTCTCAGAGAGGTAAGTTCTACAAGTTCCATCACCTCCTCAACGAACATCTGTTAGTTAGTTGATTTACTCATAAGCCTCACGAAAGAATTTCTAAGTATAATCTACAGAACTATTTGTAAAAGTAAAACTATTGACCTTTCTAGTTTTTGCATCAACTTCTGCAGGCAACCGCAGCCAAGCTGAGTAAGTGAGTGACTCATGGACAGTGACATTTGGAGAATGGATGTCGTTCTGCTCACAATATCCAGAAATCCGGGCAAACGTTTCCTGATTCTTTGGATAACCAGAGATTGTAATGTCTCCTTCAATATATCCTCCTGTTTTTCTCCCAGCTAATACGTCCATCAATGTTGTTTTACCAGCTCCACTAACGCCCATCAAAGCTGTAAGAACACCCGGCCTGAAAGCCCCACTTACATCCTTCAGGAGTACCAATTTATCTTCATTTGCTCCTAAAGCTTTCATTTCCTGCAAAATGATCTATTAGCATACTGTTTCTGAGGGAAACATGGATATCTTCATTAGAAGTCAAACATACTGCTGGCATGTCAACTGCATATTTGACGTTATCAAATGTAAGGGAATGTGGTTCAAATGGCAGGATCATTCCCCTAGTCTGGTTCGCATTGGCTTCTATCGCCGTGGATGAGGTTTCAGTGGAGGTGGTTCCACCAACCTGAGCCTGAGCCATAGCTCGGATGACAGCCTCTTCATCTTCTTCTGGTAATACAGCTTGTTTCTTGTCAAATGCTGCAGTGTTTTGTGGCCATATTTTAGTTGCTGGAGTGTAATATTGGGAAAATACTGAAATCCCTGAGAGTAGAAAGAACTTACAATTGAGGTATGTAAGACAGATCAAGTAGCAGAAGTTGAATAAAAACATGAAACCAATGGAAGCCCCCACTCCTATCCAATACCAGTAAGATTCTGGGAAGAAACCTCTAGACTCCATCACAAGGACACCCAATTTAGTCCCATTAATACGCTGCAAAATCATCGTATCATTGTGATTAGTCTTATAACCAAATGCTAGCAATAATCCAAGAGCAATGACTAATGTGTTGGCTTACTCTACTCCAACTGTGTCCTGTGAATTCGTTAACAAGAATTGCATTCTGAGCATACATCAACGGTGAGGACCAGTAGCCCCATAACCACCATTTCTTTACATCCTCTGTGTTTCCAAGCAAAATAAACGTGATGAGATAACGACCCACAATTTTCATGTGAGATGGATATGAATGAACACTTGATGTTTATTTCATACTTCGTGACAGGACAAATCCGCCTAATGCAAAAAGCATGAGCAGTGTGAACAAGCCAAATGTGTTTGCCACAATCATGTTCCGGCCTGCTGATCCGATGAATCTGAATAGTCCTGATGATGTCTGGTGTACGAATATGAGCAAGAGGTACTGCTTGAAGAACCTGCATTATAAATTCTTGATCTTTAATCTTAGTTGAAGGAGATGACTAAAGTAATATATTTGTGTATGGTTGGTTACCTTCCTGCATTTGGATCAAGTCCAAATACATAGTGAGTTAGACCTGTCCATATAGCGACTTCAAGGAGGGTCATCGGAATGTTCAAGAGCCATGTTGGAAGACCATATGCCCATGAGGGGAAAAAGAACATATCCCTTTGTTTGTAGAAGACTGGTAGCTTTCTAATTGTCAACGAAATCTCTGACATTCCATTGAACATGATTATAATGACTGTGAAGAATAGTGCCCCGGTGTATATGCCTCCGTCAGTGATGTTATCTTTAGGCATTCTAGTTCGGAAGAACATTCCCATGGCAATAGCTGCCATGAAGCAGAGCTGAAAAAACAATTATCAGGAAGGCGATGTCATTGACGTATTTGATTTGATATAATCCATGGAAATACTACTGGATTCTAGCTTGCAAATGCTTGCCTGGAAGAGTTTGAAGTAATAGACAAATGAGTTTCTCTTCATCCACAAGAATTCTCTTTCAGCACAGGCTTTCAGAAGTTCCTTATTCCCAAGACTGTACTTTTTTGTTGTCAACGCAGCAGGATGGTTCTTACTCTTATCGTATGGAACTGCAAGCTCTTCCCCGAGCCTTCGACCAACAATAGATGATTGAAATGCCTCTGCGAATTCTCTACCTGAAACGAACCGGTATGGCTTTTCCTTATCTGCCCAATATTGTTGTTGATCCTTTTGTGAGGTTACCTGCATAATAGTAGTAGATTTATCATCAGATCAAAGATACACTTTTCCTATGTGTTTTGTGGTGAATTTTGCATTGCTTACTTCTTGCAAGAAATCAGCCACTCCTTTTCTATCTGGGCACTTGAAACCCATGGATTCAAAGAATTCAAGCACATATTCTCTAGGACCATGATAGACAACATGCCCCTCAGACAAAAGCACAATGTCATCGAACAGGGCATATGTCTCTGGTGCTGGCTGCAGGAGTGAGATACAAGCAGTTCCCTGCATGATGTGAACATACTGCCGAAGCATATTGATGATCTGATATGTTGTAGAACTGTCCAGTCCAGTTGATATCTCATCCATGAAAAGTGCGTTAGATGGTCCAACAAGCATTTCTCCTGCAAATTTTCCCATAGCAGAAGTGCTTCAAGTTTTCTGTATTACTTTGTGTAGTTAGTACAGCCGTTTGTTTGGTTAATTTACCTGTTGTGACGCGTTTTTTCTGCCCTCCGGAAATCCCCCTTAACATATCATTTCCAACTAAAGTATCAGCGCAGATATCAAGCCCCAAAACTTTAAGAATGTACTCTGTAACAACATTTGCTTCATCTCCTTCAGTGGCAGCTGCCTACGTTATCACAAATAGCAACATTATAGAGGTTCTGCCTTGGCACTGGTATAGTAAATTCAAGTGTTATGGATTGATTTCCATGTCAAGACAACAATAACAGATAGCTACATGTATAGTAAATTTGGTTTACCTTCATGAATATATCGATGTTAGGATCCGGTTTAATGTTTGCTACTTTCTCTCTTCTTGACAGTTCTGCCAGCATATCTGCCAGAGCCACAAAACAGAGTCGATAGTATATAACATCAAGAATGAAAAGTTCGATTTCAGAACCTTTACTATAGAGTACAACTATAAGATATATACAGATTTTACATACCATATCGTGAGCCAACTCCCTGGCATCTGGCTGAAAATGCTAAGGTTTCTTTAACTGTCAATTCTCCTAAATGCAGATCATGTTGGCTAATATATGCTGCAGTTTTTTGGGGTATAAATTCATCCATTTCATGGCCATTGTAAGTCACTCTTCCTGAAAACTGGTCAAGTATGTCAATTAGAATCATGTTGATTTTAAATTTTTGAGGTAGAAAATTGGTATTGATGAAATTTTTTGATGTACTTTTAGAGCAGAATCAAGCCTTCCAGCCAAAGCCAGCAAGAGGGTCGTCTTTCCAGAACTCGGAGGGCCTAAAAGCAAGGTCAATCTGCATGGCTTGATGATCCCACTAACATCTTTCAAAATGGTGAATGGCTTCTTTCTGCTGGGAATTATATGGAGAAAGTTCAGAAGCCCCTAATAAGGAAGATGAGCGCAGATCAGATTCAGGCCCTTCTGCAAGATTCAGAAAAAATGCAATTCAAGAGAAGGTAAAAAAGACATATATATTACCTCTATATTGTTGATGTAGAAGTTGATGAAAGTAGGCAGAGCCCTGCTTGCTACATAGGCTTCTGCATCGATATTTAGATGCTCGTACCTCACTTCAATCGTTGGTAAATCAATCCCCACTCTGTAGAATGAAAGATGTCGTGACTCTGAACCAAGATTACTTCAAAACTGATCAAAACCAACTCTTTACCTCTCAATTCTGCTCTTGAGCTTTCTCAAGAACTTCTCATTATCATTTTCCACGCTTGTGACCAGCCTCTCCACCAGCTTCTTCTTGTCCTCGTCTCTGAGATCATGAACATCAACGTCCTGTGCGCCCTTTGATCCGACAAGAATCCCTCTCCTGAGACGATCAACAGTTGGCAGTTTCTCCAGGACAGCCCATTTCAAGGCCTCTTCGTCGTCTTCATCACGTGTTGAGCGCCTAAATACTTCGTCGCCTGTGCCCCTCCATAACCGCGTGCTGTTTTCCCTCAAGCTCGAGCTCACCCTACTGTTCGCTCTCATGCTTCCACCCTCCATTTCTCTACCCAGAGAATACCTCTCTGTGACTAACAATATTCTTAAGTCTAGGCTCTTTTTTACATGCTTTGTTTAATAAACATTAACATGATTTTCTTGGATTGTTACACATCTGCATGCTGGAAATTGTGGCTGCTATAGTTTGGTAAGTTTAGAGTTATGATTTTTTTTTGATTTTTTTATTTATATGATATCTCTTATAGTTTTAGAATGCTAATTTTTAATGAAGTTGTAAGTAATAATTTCCTTCTAGATTTTTTATTTTTTCGAAAACGATTCATCAAGTAGTACCGAATGCCTATTTAGTAGATTACCGAATGCCTATTTAGTAGATTATCTGACTTGTTAAATGTTTTCAGCCTCTAGAACACACGTGAAAAATAACACCCATAAAGTGTGATAAGTAGAAACTTGACTCTTCCCATACTAGAATTTTTGTTCTTGATTTTGTCATACTAACTAACACTATAAAAAATACCGTATTTTGCGGGCGTCCTTCCCTAATTACCGGCGGACTGTCTGTTACTGGCGTCCTTTATTAATTACCGGCAGACTGTCTGTTGATGATTCGTTTTGTTTGTATTTTATGATTTTCTGAACTAATTAATTCTCTATGTTTTGAGTAATGGATATGATATGGGATTAAGCTGCATGAGATATAGCATCGTCATATCATACAATACTAACTACGTATTAGTTTGCATCATAATTTAGTGAAACGGAAGGGAAATAAAAATATAAAATATCTCCCAATTATAACTAGCCAAGCCTAAGTATGCACATATTTAAAACATAGACCCATCTAAATGCACGGATTAATGTAGCATTTATACTAAACGACTAATTAAGTATAAATTTGGGATTAATTAAATCGATTTTGCGCCTAATGCAATTTATATGAGACTAGTTTTATTGTTGGAAAGGATTGGGTAGTTTGAACGAAAAGGATATGCGTTTTGCCACAAAGGGATTAAATCGTGTATCACGTTCTTCATAAGCACACAAATCCAAAATCAAGAAATAAATTAAAGAATGAACTCACCCTTGAAATATTAAATAAATTAATCGATTAAAACAAAATATAAAAACGAAAAAGAAAAAAAAAGAAAGACAAAGGGTTGCATCATGCGGATGTCCGCACCGGGAGTACGTGCGCCCCATATAATTTTTGTCCTTATCTTTTAATTAATGTCTTGCGTCTAATTCTAGTGCGACATGTTAACCTATGTCTAAAATAATTTACCATTTTAGCCATAACAAGTTCGCAAGATATAGTCAATGACGCCTACCTTAAGTGGCAAGATTGGGATACTAAAAACTCTCATTAGCGAGAGATTTTGAATTCAAATCTCACTTATGTGCAGTATATTTTTTTCATCTTATGATGATTTAGTTGTCCCCTTTTTGTATTTTCAAAAAAAGTTGGCAAGAAATAAATAGCTTCAAAATTACGACCAAATAAACTTATAAAAGCAATAGCTAGGGTCGATTAGGCGCCTCCTACCCTACCACACCCTACAAAATAGGTCCTTAGACATTGATTGGCACATATATTTAAATAGTACATATTTCTACGCGCAGTTAGTAATATATTGTAAATGATAAATGTGTAATTTTATGATAAAGTAGGGACAAGTCCTTTATCACGAAATAATATATTTCGATTCTTGGTATAATGTAATTATTAGTTTAGTTGCTATTTTCAAAATAAAATACTTTCTTTCGATCTTGACTGTTGAAGTGAAATTAATAGAATGTTGACAGAACATGCAGTTCGATGAGTAGGATTTAATTTGGTGAGCCTAATTCTTAAAACAAGTTATGAATTTTTTTTATTTTTTTTTGGCTCTTTGATTCTTTGAAAGTAAAGTTTCATGACATCTTATTCGTAATCTTTGCGCCAAATTCTTCAGCCAAAGAGAGAAATTCGCCGTCCAAATCATCTTCCTATTATAATATTTAAGAAAACTAACTAAATTAAGAGCCTTCTACTATTGTAACATCATTGATATATAAATTCCACGTAGTATAAAATGAATTTTTTTTGAAATAAGGGATATTATATATATTTCGCGATAGTTTGGGCTTAATATAATGAATGATGAACAATGAATTTATTTTTTATATAATTATCTTAGTTCTGTATTAACATATGGTTCGTATTTAAATATATATCTCTATATATATATATATATATATTATATGATGAAGACTTTTGATTTGATCCTAGTTTAAGTTATATAAAATCAACTAGTAGTATTATTTTATTCTCCAACATATATCCTAAGGTTTGAAAATGTCCGAGCTTTGACAATACGCGTACAATTAATGTCAGAAACCATTTTTTTTTCATTGTTGTATTTCCCTTTCTTTCTAGAAGGGTTTTGAGTTTTGACGTACTCTTGTGGGCAGAAGAAAGATTATATATATGTGATTAAGTGATAAATTTGAGGTAATACAAGACTTTCTCTAATGAAAGGTTTTGGTTTAAATTATGTATACGTATAATGTAGTGTTTTCTTATATTATGTTGTTGTATGTGAGTTATGGTGGTGTAATGATCTCGCGTGTGTGTAGTATAGCTTTCCCACATTATGGTGGTTTAGCGGCGTGCGAGTTATGGTGGTATAATGATCTCACTTGCGTGCGGTGTAGTTTTTTCACATTATGATAGTATAGTGATTCTGTCTATATACAATGTCATATGCCTTTATTAGTATAGTGTATATATAGTATAGTGTATATATATATATATATTTGTGATTCGAAAAAGAAAGTCCAAGAATCATATTTAATTTATATACCACAGTTAGGCCATATTTATTTGTGGCAGACCTATAATTAGTAGCAGACGTAAGTAAATGTTAAATATTTGTATATTTGTCATTAAATTTTTATTTTAGCTTTTTTACAATATAAGGTCAACTCACTTATGAAATAATACAGTTTCCTGATTTTAGGCTAATAAATGCTTTCAAAAATAATAAAAAGTACATGGACATTTAATAAGAAAATATTTCTTTAATTTCGGATAAAGGATCGATTTTGTCCCATCTTTCGAGACGTTTACTTGAAAATGTATCACCAGTCATTCCTAAAAGGTACCCAACTTATCATTTTCTGGTTAAAAATGTCTTGCAAAAATTTTCCGACGGTCGTGTGTTTGATGTGGCAGTCGGATGTACATGTTGGCTTCTCTACGTGGCTTTCTTTGGCTGACATGGAATTCGGAATATCAAAACAACATTGTTTTGTTAAAATAATAATTTTTTATTTGCTTTCTTTTTTTTTTCTTCTCTTTACTCTACGTCTCTCTCATCTCAATCCCCCTCTGCAATTTCTCTCTCTCACGCATCTCAGATAAAAGGCCCCAAAGCGCCTCTGCCTCGGTTCGCTATCGTCCTTGCATCTCATTCCGACAATCTCTCTCTCAATATATTAACCTTTGTTGTTCTCATCTCTCTCTCCCACTCTCTCATCGGCGCCTACCGCCGCCTCCTTCTGAGCTTGGAGACGTTTCGCCGAAGACCTCCACCACCTCTCTCTCTCTCATTGATTACTCTTCAAGAAAATAATTCCAAAAATCATCAACCCCACCTTCGATAACGGCGATATTTCCGAAGATTTGGTGATGAACAAGCAGTCTCGGGGCTCTCTGAAAGTCGTTTTTTATTTAATTATGGTTTTCTTGTGTTGATTTTGATTTTAGTTTTGTTGTGATTTTGATTTCAGTTTCAATTTGTTAATTTTTGTTCGTTTATTAATTTTTGTTGATTTTGATTTTCACCTTTTTCTTCTTCGTTTGTTGGTTTTTGTTGATTTTGATTTTCTTGTGTTGATTTTGATTTTGATTTTGGTTTTCTTCCAGTTCTTGTGTTGATTTTGGTTTTGATTGTGGGCAGAGGACGCGACACAATGTTTTAGCAAGATGGTTTCGATTGTGGGTAGGAGGCATTTCGCCGAAAAATTGTGACGACACAGTGTTTTAGCAAGATGTATCGTGTTCTTGCCATGTTCAGAGGACCATGGTGGTGGACTGGTGGAGGACGCTAGAGTTGGTGGTGGTGCGAGGCGACGGCAGCGGTGAGGCGAAGGCGATTGTGATGTCGAGGTCGTTGGTTTGGCGGGAGAGCCAGCCGGCAGCCATATCGAGATCAAACTGCATGAGGAGTCTGCTCTTCCTCTCTCGGTTTAAGAGAGAAAAGTCCGGTCAACATTTATTGTACTTTTTTTTTGCTCATCCAACATTTATCTTCTTTTTTTTCTCAGCCAGCGTGTACATACAATTACCACGTCAAAAACATGGTCGTCAGAAAAATTTTAAGAGACATTTTTAACCCGAAAAAAATATATTAGGTACCTTTTGGAATTACCTAAACAGTGGGACATTTTCAAACAAACGTCTCGCGACAAAATATATCCCGACCCTTTATTTTTTTATTGTGCTGATACGACCCAATTCGTATCCTAATTTTGTTAGGGCTCGTTTGATAGCTCGGATAGGATGGATGAAGTAAGATGGGTCGTAACATAAAAAATTACTGTTGAGATAAGATAAGAATTTTAATGTGGTGTTTGGTAGATAAGATAAAAATGTAAATAAAAATAAGTATGGTGTTTGGTAAGTTAGATTATATTATAGATAATAAGTAAAATGATCTTTTTAACCTTTGGCAAATTTTGAATGTATTTTACATTTTAATTATGATTAACTGTGGATTAACCATGCTTTATTAACATATTTAAATACTTAATTAATTTATTAATTAGTAACAAGATTAATTACGTAAACTAATTTAGTGAAAATAAAAAATTAATGCTTGCTATAATTAATTGTTA
>JAYDZE010569125.1:0-12031 GCA_034509125.1 Monilaria moniliformis
TAAATACACAATGCTAGAACAATTCATTTAGCAAATAAAACATAAAATGATTGATATAATTAAAATAAAACAGTCATATTTAATAATCATCCAAAAAATAGAAATTTAAAAATGTATTGAGTTTTATATAATATTTTCAAAATATTTTAAAAATAGTTATATGTATGAATTTTCAAAATATTGTGAATGCTTCTTATGTATTTCATTTGAAATTTTCAAAAAAAAAAAAGGCACAAGTTCTAATGGAAGTAGGCAAGTAGGCGGTGCTAACAGTGCTTTTTTAATGAGGTTAGTGTGAAGGCTGAACAAGAAACAAATGGTAGGCTAGACAGTGCTTCTTTTAATCTAGGCTAGTATGCAGGATGGATAAAATAGCAAGGCTGACACTGCTCCCATTAAATATAGCAGTCCCTGTTGCGTGTGCATCATACGCAATAAGGCGTGCATGCCTTATTGTGTGCGCCTCATCCCAAAAAACGCGCGCCTTGTAATGCCGGGTACCGCAATGCAATGAGGCGCGCCTCATTGCATGCACCTCTATCGCTTTTTTAAACCTTGGTTGCAGTTAAGGGTAAAGATGGGGTCATCAAATGCTGCATAATGTGAAACATTCAGAATAAGGTCTCATAGTAAGAAAAGATACCTTAAAGAGAGCTAAACTTATCTTTTCTGTAACTTCATATTGGGCCTTACATTTGAGAAGAAAACCCACAACGTTGATACTTTCTATTTTTAGAAACATATTGCACTCTAATGCCAACACTCAAGAATTATACTTTTCGTAACTGAGGGGTTTGTGAGTTGGCCTACTAGAGTTAGCAGTTCCATCTTCAGCTATCGACTTCAGACTTGCTGAGCTTAGAGTATTGAAGATTTTTTAATATGCTTCATTTCATCTATGACTCTAGATCACTCCAGTAGCATAATGTGACTTTCATTCATAACTTTTTACCCAATTTTCATCCATCAAAGATGCTATCAAGTAGTGTTGTTAGGAGCGCGGGCGGGCGATTAAATAAAAATCCGGGGCGTGGGGCGACGGGGTGCGCGCCCCACGAATCGGGGCGCCCCATGTGTGAAACTGAAGAAGAAAAAGAAGAAGAAGAAAGAAGTTTCTTGACAAGAGAAGAAGAAATGAAGAAGAAGAAGGAATGAACAATTAATTGAGGAGAGGAGAAGAAGTGAAAGGAATAACCGAAGAGATATGTCTTGGGAAAAGGAGAAGAGCTGCTGATTTGAAGGGTCATTGGATAAAGGAATTTGAAAAGCTTTTTCAATAGGATAGGGCATGCGAAAGGTTTTTTGCACAGAAGAATTTGAAAAAAGAAAAGAGAAAAGGGAGTTGAAATGTTTTTGAAAACGTTTTTGAAAAAGGACATTGTCCTATTGCGCCCCAGCCGCGCCCTACGTATCTCGCTTGCCTCAGCCACCTTGGGGCGATTCCAGTGTGGCCTTGTGCGCCCCGCGCCCCTAACAACACCGCTATCAAGGTTTTCTTCGTCCTTGACCAATTTTCTAAACCTCTAGATTAAGGTTTGCTACAGCATGTGTCAAATTATAAAGAATTATAGAAAGATTCAAATCTAAGCAACTTAGAGTTCTTGCCTTTGTGTAAACAGAGGTTAACCTTTCTCGGCACCTGCTCATGTTTCGTATCTCTATAGACTTATCATGCAACTTGCCTGAAATGATCATTACATGGGGTGATTAGACAAAAATCCGGGGCGACGGGGCGCGCCCCACGAGTCGGGGCGCACTACTGCAATTTGTAGCAGAGGTATAAATGGGTATAATGCAGAGTTATAAATGCATCGGTATAAATTAGTATTAGAGTCCTTATGTTGACACATTAATGGCGAAAATGGAGTAAAAGCACACATTAATGAGTATTGGGAGGATCAAACTATAAAGGAGGGCGACAGTCGCACCCCTTGTATCTAGCTTACCCTAGCCACCTTGGGGTGATTCTGGCCTCGCCTAGTGCGCCCGCGCCCCCGCGCCCCCGCGCCCCAAGCGCGCTTCAAACAACAATGCCCGATAAACAGCAGCTTCTGTACTAGTATGCTGGTCGCACAGCTTGTGATGCAGGTATCTGTTGATTAAGATTAACAAATTACCGGAAAAGAACGCATATAAAATGAATTCCGTTGATTCTCTCTTGAATACTGGAAGAACACAAGAGAAGGGAAAATGAACTCTAGCTTTTTATTTATCAAAATCCAACTTCATAATACATAAAGAAATCTCCTATATATAGACTAACTGTAAACTGAAGCAAAAGACATAAATAAATAAAAGCCCTAACAACTAATAATTAAAATACTCCTAATCATTCTCCATCAACTTGCATCAATGTGAGTGCCAGATCTATCTTAATTATATGATTTGTAAATTATACATTATTGAATTAATCCAATTTTCATGTTGCAATCAAACTGGTCTTTATTTTCTTTAACTCATTTTCCTTCAGTGCCTCTTTCTTAATATATTACTATATCTTACTTCATAATATTTGTTACACAGCTGAAAAATGTAGGCAGTGGGTTGGTGAAGAAGCTGCATCGAAAAGTGGACAGTTTACTTTCTTGAATTGTTTTGATGGAAGTTCTGGAACCCTTGCATGTGCAGTTAAAGAGGGTGTAAAACTTTATTTTTATAATATCCGGTCTCTTCATGTGGAAAGTAGAAGGAATGAAGCAATTGAGGTTGCTCTGGCTGATGCAATTGCACAAGGCATGGCTGCAAAAGATGCGGCCAAAGTAGCCCAGAAAGAAGGAGCAAAGGCAGCAAAACTAGCAACAAGAAAAGTTAAGCGTATTATTGGCCCAGTTATTTCTTCTGGATGGGATTTTTTCGAAGCAGTGTACTATGGGGGTACAGTAACAGAGGGTTTCCTTCGAGGCACAGGTACCTTGTTTGGCACTTATTATGTTGGTTTTATTGGAGAGGAAAGGTTTGGGAGGTTCGGTTACTTACTTGGAAGTCATTTGGGCAGTTGGTTGGGTGGAAGGATTGGGCTGATGGTGTATGATGTGGTCAATGGAATTCATTACATGATGCAGTTCCTACAAGCAGATACTCAAGGTTATGAAGATGCTTCAAATGATAATTTTTTTCAACCTGATGGTGATGAAAAATCTGTTGAGGCTGAAGATTCCTATATGCACGGATCAACATTCAGTAGTGTCTATGGTGAGCCTACTAATATTGAGACTCCTTCTGATGAGCCCAGTAACAATGAGACCCCTGCAGATGAGAACTTTGATTCAACATGGAGTACTAGTTCCGATGAGTACAGCAACTCTGAGACCCCTGAAGATATGAGCTTTGATGCCCATGAAGAATTCTAATCAGGTCAAATGAAGCCATTTACTTCGATGCTTTATGAAATATAAATCATGAGATAGATGGTGTATAATTATTATAGCAGCTTATTCTGTACCAGTACTTTCATTCTTGTTTCTTTTCGGTTAGATTGTTAAATTATCTTATATATAGTTGATTAGCCTCTAGGCTTTTTAGGAACACATATTCATACAGAAAATAAAATAGTTTCAATAGTCTTTGAGTTCATTTTTGTCTGAATTGCCATCTGAAGATAAATTAGACTTTGTGATACTCTTTGTTGAAAGTGCTGTGCATTTGAAGTCATAAATTTGAGCGACTTAAACTGATTGACAAACTCCCAGCATGCCCATGTTGCTGAAACAAAAAATAAAAAATAAAAAAAAATAGCAGAAGTATTTATGTTTAGCATACAAGCAATTACTGAGTAGTGAATCATCAGGAAAAAACTTGTATAAATCTTAATCTACTAATCTTTTGATTTTATTCATGTATGTATATGCTATGGTGTTCATTCATGTAAGGGTACTCAAATGGGTGAATTTGGTGTCAAACCAAAACCAAACTTGTTAGGAAAATGAAAACCGAACTGAACCAAGCTTCTCACCTAAATTTGAACCAAATCCAACCATTGTTGTTCGATTTGGTCAGTTTGGTTCTAGTTTATATCCAGGCTTTTTTGACAAATTTTCCCCTTTTTTCTCCTAAGCTTATTTCCAGTAAAGAATAAGAAATAGCTAGCATACAAAACATTAATATTCAATACTTCATTACTAGGTGAGCATCAAAAGAATCATAAAACTAATATATATATATATAATTTATAATTATAATTATACTTATAGGTTTGGGTGGTTGGGTTTGCACCGTAAAAAAGAAAAAATAGAACAGAAACCAACTGAATTTCAAGAAAATTGAAACAAATTCGGGTTAAATGTTTCGGTACAGTTTGCACACTTGATGTGCGGCAAACATAGACGACGAAAAGATGATCCATTGCATTGAGCCACACAATTGACACTGGTCTAGGTTCGAACAGGAAATGAACTGGATTACAGTTTCTACTTCCAGATCAAATTTATGAGTTAAGATGACATAGGTGAATTGGACTTTTCTCCTGGCATGACTTTCAGAGTTTCTTAGTCTGAACTCTGATTTCAGATCACTTTGTTTCCTCTTCAAAACCTTGCTGTCCCTCCATGCAGAATTCAGTTGGTTTAATAGTGCTTGTTGCTGCCTCAAAATTGTCATTTGATGTCTGAAGTTGATCCTCTGCCTCCAATTGATGTTTGAATAACTAATGCTTCTTGAGAATGTTATAGTTACACTGTTAATGGTCATATTTTGTCATGTTGCCGAAAATAGGCAGTGCCATTTAAGCATACTTTTGAAGATCACTTGACAGTCTGAATATACTAAAAGGCCTTTTTGTCTTTGTTGTTTATGTGCTCTGCAATTTCTGTGATGAGAGGCAATGATGCGAACATTTACTGTCCTGACTGAGAAGTTTGGAATCAATTTTTGAAATAGGAAAGATGAAAGCAAACGCAAACCTGAAAAAAACCCCATCAATTGATATGTGCTTTTGTTACCATATGTCAAGTTGCAGGTGTGGTAGCAATGTTGATTGAAGATAAAGAGTACAGAAAAAAGGTCTTAATCAGTGTGGACATATCAGGTATGCTCATGTCTTTTCTTGTGGTTAGCATGCATTTATCGTGAGCCGGCCATGGACTTGACTTAATCCATGGCCAGCCAAATGGGACAGACAGATAGGCCCCAAGATGATAAACATCACAGAAACAGTGTTATTGCCATTTCCTCATAGCATAAAAATTCTTGCTCAAGTCTGGGGTTGTTAAACAACAACTGTACATGTTGTATTGTTAGATGTAATGCAGACCAGATTCAGAAGAGTTGAACTTGATGGGTTTTGGCATTCTGGTTTGTAAGTTCTAGCAGAATAGTTGTCTGAACCAAAACTTAAATTCTCTCTTACTAACTTTGGAACCTCTTTAAACCACACATGGCAGTTGGATTCACCATTTTCAGTGGAAAAATTGTGGAAAATGGTGGGTCAAACTGTCATGTGTTGCAAAATCAACGAGTTAGTGTAGTATATGTAAATGTCTAATAAAAGTTCCCAACTCGGAATATAGTAAGTTTTGCTCCTAGAGAAACTAGTTCCAAACAAATGTAGGTTGAGAAGCTTAGTGACGTAGTACCATGTTTAACAAGATTAATCCTAAGCTTAAACAAATTAGGGATTGTTTTAGAGAAGGCTACTGGAAAAGGATCAACTAGTGCTTAAATAAAGTTGGCAAAACAAATGTGATGTCGTTATAGGCAGCCCCACTCATGCTTGTCTTCATTATTGTTTTTCAAAGGTCCTAAGCCTTTCTTGAAAATAGACCAAATATTATAAAGTGTGTTTATGCTATTCTATGCTTTTTCATCCTCGTCGAGTAGTCGCATTACTTTTGCTTTTCTATTGTAAAAGGTCAATGCAGATAACTGGTCATGTGGATTTAGAATTGGCCCCTCTAGTTTAATTATAATCTTACATATATATTTCATAAATGATGTGTAAATTAAATCACATATATGTATTTATGCTCCAACTCTGGCTTCCAAGATTGAATTCTATAAATGATTTCTGGTCTTCTAACTTTTCTTGAATAACGATTCAGACATTGTCTCCCAACAAGCACAGGGTGCAAAATTTATAAGAGATGAGACAAATAATATCCCAACACTTGAACACGGTAAAATTGGTTACAAATCCAATCTCCCAAACTTTTAACACTGACCGATTGTATATAGTAGACACCTAAAAGTTTATGTGGTGTTGATTCTGGTGATTATTGGGACCAAATATTTGATAAAATGTAGACTAAGTTAAGTGTAATAATTAATTAGAGAAAGATGCTATAATCCAATGAATGACGAGCACTAGTAGAGAAAAGGGTAAAAGGGGAGGATGATCTGTGATAAGAGCCATTGAAATTGAACAAGGAAAGAAAAGAGAAAGAGTCAGAAAGCATCGAACAAGTTGAAAAATGAAAAGATGTACTTGCTATTCATGATGTGAGATGTCAACATATGTAACTAAACATAATCTTGGCCATTCAATTACAAAGAGGCCAACTTATCTTAATTATAATACATCAAAAGCCTAAAAAAGCCATTGCTCCATTATATATGCATCTTTCTATCACTGTTTAAGAGGTCCAACATTTTGTTGTCATATCTTAATATGGCCCTATTGTTACACACACACACACACACACACACACACACACACATATATATATATATATATTTGAAGTGAACTATAACAGTGATCCAATAAAAGAAAAGTAAAAAATAAATAAAAGCTTGTCCTCTTCAAACATAATGAAATTTTCGTGCATGAACTAAAATATCTTTTTTACTAAAAAAAACCATAAGTTTTGGCTCCATCATTGTGAAAATAAACTATCTACATGTAATCAGATCAACCCACGAGTTTCGGGCTAAATTAACATTCCTAATATATTTATCCTTGTTGCGAGTGAAATAATGAATCACAAAATGAGGAGTTACTTGTATGTAGGTATCTCTAGTTTTAAAATAGTACAAATATATAAGTTACCATTAAAGTCTTGATATTGACAATCAACAACTCAAAAGCAAGGTAACATATTATATGTTACTTGATGAAAAAAATCGTCTAAAACGACGCTTCAAATACTCCATCGGATATAATTTTATATTTTAATAATACATTTTCTATGTCGAGATCTTACTTTTATCTAATTGTTAAGTTGGGTAAAAGAGTGAGATTCTTATTTTGGTGGCTTAGTCTTACAAATTAAAGAAAAACAAATAGCACGACGTTAAATGAGTCATGTATAATTGGATCATAGTTGGAGCAAGTGCTTCAATCCTCGGCCACTAATTGTTCTTTAACTCATAATCATTGCAAACTCTGTTCTCCAATATATTACGGACATTTAGTCATTCATTCTAAAATTTATTTCATTTTACTTATATATGGGGGCCCACTATTTTTTCTTTTTTATGCCAATGGTGATAGAAAATTCAGGCGCTATGTGCAAGTTTTAGATAAATTTTATATTTGAAAATTTCCTGCAATACGCCCAACGTATAAGGCCATCATCAATCCACCGCCTAATTTTCAGTCACAATTCTATTTTCAAGCTATAATATTAATATTTTAAATTTCACTACAACACCAACAACAAATTTCAATCACAATTTCAGCCCCAATTCCACTGTTTTCGATTCATCATTTTTGCATTATTCTTCGATTTGATATATTTATTTAAATGACGATATTTGTAAAATAAAAATAAATGACTACAAAATTGAAAAGACTTAATTAAATTTTTTAAATTTATATTAATTAAATACCAAAATTACATTAATTAAATATAAAAAATTACATAACTTAAATTTTTTAAATTTCATAATTAAATATAAAAAATAAATTTTATATTCCAAGTCAGTTGGAGTGTGCCCAAATTTCTTCGATGAGATCTTGTTAGAGTAAGCCATAAGTTCGATCTTCGTGAAGAGAAGCATGTCGATTCAGAAATTCTCAAAATCAACTTCACGAACACGGGCCACTTTGGGTAGATTATATATGCCAAGTCGAAGCCCATGGTGTATTTTTGACGATTGTTATAGCTGGTGTCCTGCCAGTGCATATTGCGTTGAAGATAGGTGGACATTGATGTCATTGTTCGACTCGGCTGCGCCAAAGAATACATGTTTGAAAAAATTAAATATTGAAGAAATTTTTTTATTTCAAATACTCTCATGGGGTAGACCCATCTATGCCCCAAGCCTGACCTGACCTGTGCATTAAATAGCGCCCAGTCTGATAGTTTCAAATTCTCATTTACTTGCATAAAATATCCACTGCTATTTTAAACAGTCTCATTTGATTTGAAGAAAGATCTCATTTGATTTGCAGAAAAACTTCATTACCGTAATATGGCTCCTGATTTGTGTGCATAATTTAATTTCAATTTTTTAAAATTTCATTTACTTTTAAAGTCTTATTTACGTTAAAAAAATATTAATTATGTAACTAATGTATTTCATGCTTTATAAGCATAATCTCATTTACTTTTAAAGAAAAGTCTCAATTATTTAAAAGAAAAATATAATTTACATAATACAACTAATACATAAGAGCCATGACAGGTCAGGCGATGTGATGAGGTCAAGCCGATCATAGTAATCCCGAATAGTAATTTTGCATAGAATGATTTATCTTGTTTTGGTAAGATTTGCAAGCAAGCTCTGGCAAAAAGAAAAACAAAAACTGCAATTTTATTACTTATATCTAGGGATGTCAATCGAGCCAATTCATTCGGGATCGTGCCAACCCTATCAGGTTGTCGGGCTATTCGGTTACGGGTCATTCAAGTTGTAATTTTTTTGGCTTAGAATTTCTCAACCCTAACCCTAAATTATCGGGTTTCGGGCTAACCCATCGGACCAATCAGGCTCAATTTTTTTATGAATTTCTTTAATTAATATATTAATCTTGATAATTGTATATTTGTAACAAAGAAATACATCAATAAATGAATGTCATTTGAACTCGAAACTAATATATAACTTTTAGAAAAGTAAGATAATACATTTTTCTTAATAGATTATCATTTTTTTTTAATTTTTTAAATCCAAACATTTTATATTAAATATTATAGTAAAATATAGAAAAGTGAAATAGTGAACATAACTTTCGAATATTGAATCAAAATGCATTTTTTCACATACATTTGAAAAAAAAATCTTATTATACTAACTTTTAAAAGTTGGAAAAATAATAAATTAATGAAATTTGAAAACTAAATAACGAGAACTCACTATTTTTTCGGGTCGACCCTATGAATTCGGACTATCTTTGGGTCAACCCCATTGGGTTGCGGACAATTCGGTTTAGGATCATTCGGGCTGAGATTTTTTTCGAGTTGAGATTTTGTAACCCTAACCCCATGAGATTGTCGGGTTAATCAGGTCAACCCACGAATTTCGGGCTATATTTTGACATCCCAACTTATATCCTTCTAGCTTGTGTCCGATGCAAAGTGTCTTGGTATTTTACTATATTTGTCAGACATCATTTTAACTATATTAGTGATAATACATACAACCAGAGTTGCACATTATGCGCAGGTATTTTAATAAATAAATAAATAAATAAAATGTTCTGTAGTTTGTAGTCATAGCTTGAAAATTTAAACTATAACTAACTGCTATCTTCAAGAATCAATATGTGCATAAAATATTGATTTAAGAGAGTACTTTAGGAAACATATGATCATATATATGAACTAGTTTTGTGAATGGAATAGGATTAATTTATAAAAATCTTGCATGTTTTTCTTATTTGAATTTTATAAATACCATTTAGAAAAATATAACTTAGTCATTGACTTTGAAATTTATCAATTTTAATAATATAATAGTTTTATCGATAATTATCAACTTAAAATCTTAACAAGTATGCTTAAAAAATCAATTATACTAACAAATTAATAACTTGGATGTATATTTTTAGAAAAATAAAAGTCCATATGTGAAAGTTTGTTTATAAACTCCATTCACTAAATGCAAAATACTAGCTCAATATATGAAAAATGAATTCAATTTTAGGCTTGTAAATATGATTTATTTTAGGTCTATAATTGAAGGAAACTATACAGAAACAAATAAGACAAGCTCTTTTCAAAAATGAAAAAAATGAAAAATGATAATCGTTATTACAATATATTACTTAGAATCTTTTATCACATTTTTGATATTTTTTTAATATTTCCTTAATTGTTGTTTAATTTGAACTACAAAGTAACCTTGTTAATCAATGTTCGAACTTTTCTCCATCTTGTAAATTAGCACGATTCTTAAAACCTCACATTAATCATTAAAACATGTCACCCCTTTCAATTTGTAGCAATACTATTCTAATTTTTTTTTCCGATAACCGAAAAGTAGACATGTTGATAGTAACTATAAATACCTAATCCAACATAGTGAGGTCCATCTAGCCGAGATTGTTCGATGCTAGTTTTTGGTAAGTCATTTATGTCACATCAACACTCTGATAAGAAAATAAAAATTGAAATGTGAATAAACAAAATTTACATTTAATATTATTGCAAAATTTCATGTTAATTCACCAAATAACTCAAACTTGGCATTAATTAGCAATTAATCCTATCAATATTGATATCAATATATGTGTGTCATTGGAAGCATATTTGGAATATTTCAATCCTCTTGCCCACCACACCATTTATGATCCCAATGTGATGCATTCATATTTAAATATATAAACACTGTGATATTCAGTTACAGGCGCAGTACTGTACTGCTGCTCACAGCGCGACTATAAACATTATCGAGGATGTTCATAAGATGTCAACATGCTAATGCTATTACGCACTTTAGTTTGCCACCAAATTTTATGCACAAAACTTGCAAAAGCTTACTCGAATATCAAAATAATGCTTATAGTTTCCCCAACTTTTTTTTCTTTTTATTTAAAAAAAACCCAAAGTAGTTGCTGAGCTGGTTAGCTAATTATGTATTCCAGTAATGAGCTGGTTAACAAACGCATAGGTATCCATATCTTCTAATTTAGGTCGGTGAGCTTTTTAATTACAAAATGATATTCCATCTTATCAAAATTCGAAGTTAATATGTATTGAAGTTTTCATAATTATTCACTAAAATGGCCGGCAAAAGTTAAGTAATATACGAGAGCACTACCATCTCTAGCAAAAGCGTAGCCAAGAATTTATATTTGGAGGGATAAAAATATGTACAACGAAATCTTCAAAACTTGAAAATGGGTATTTAGTGAATAGATTAAAATACATAAATTTTATAATAAATTTATTATATATATATATATATATATGTGTGTGTGTGTGTACAAATCCCATGAAAAATAGCCGCACAATATGTACAATTAAAATGCTTTGACAAAAACAGCCTTTAATATATTAATATATAAAATAAAATGTTACACGTGTCCAATTTTGAACCATTCGATCGAATAATCTGATGGTTAGTTATTGGTCTGCGTTATGCATTAAAAATTAGTTCAGATTTGAATACATGCCTATATATGTGTGTGTGAAATTTTAAAATTTGAGGGAGGCATTTGCCCCTCCTATCAAAGAGCAGGTTCCGCCCCTGGATCTACATACTTTATGTAAGCACCATCTGTGAGCACCACTCTCGTTTAGTTCATGATAGCATTATTTGTTTTGTTTATACATTTATTTTGATTCTAATCCTTTAAAAATGATTATTGACTTCATTAATTTGACAAATTACATAAAAATCAAAGCTCGATTTGTTCATTTTCTCTTTAACTTAAAATAAATGAATAAAAGAACAAATCGAGCTTTAGTTTTTATGTCAATAACAATTTTTAAGGTATTAGATACAACCAAAATGTATAAAATAAAGTAAATAATACTATTGTGGACTAAACGAAAATGATGTGGACTAAACAAAAATGATGTTCATGGATGATGTTCACATAAGATATGTAGTGTAACTTTTCTCTCTCTCTCTCTCTCTCTCTCTATATATATATATATATATATATATATGCGTTAAAATGAGAATACCCCCTATATGCATAGCTAAGATA
>JAYDZE010569136.1:0-12030 GCA_034509125.1 Monilaria moniliformis
AGGTGTAATCCCTTTCCATTCTATATGTGGTGATGCCCCTGAGCTAGAGAGGAAGGCTGGTTCTGCAGAAGCAGGTGCTGGGGAAAAGTTTAACCAAGATGCTGCTTTAGCAATTGGTAAAGGAGCTGCCATGAGGGAGTTATTGAGTTTGCCTCTTACTGAACTGGAAAGGCGTTGCAGACACAATGGGTTATCTCTGGTTGGTGGAAGAGAAATGATGGTTGCTCGACTGCTTTATCTGGAGGAGGCGGAAAAGCAAAGGGGTTACGAACTAGATGATGAGTTAAAGTCTGCTCATAGCCAGTCAAGCTCTGGAAGATACCCAAGCGGACAGAAGGAATTAAACTCAGAAATGGATCTGGGGAACATATCAGTAAGGGGTGGTAAAATGGATGATTCTATGCAGTCAATGGGGAGAGGACCAATTCTTTCCCCCCCACACTTACAACCTGACATTAACAATAGTGAAGGCAAAAATGAATCAATTCTCCCATCCTCTAAGTGGGCTAGAGAGGATGAGGAAAGTGATGAGGAGCGTGATAGAAGTACTAGAGACCTGGGGTTGACTTATTCATCTTCTGGTAGTGAAAATGCTGGTGATGCTGTCTACAAAACACAGGAGCTGGAGCTTACTACTGATGCCAGTAATTCAGCATATGTAGATAGTGGTGGAATGAATGAAGAACAGAGGTATCATGTGCATTTCTTTCTGTAATTAACTTTACAAAATATAATATTCCTTTTGGTGTGGAGCTGAATTAGTTATACATTCAATCAAATTTATTCTTAAGTTAACATGATATGTCTTAATGTCCTAAATTGTCATTATTGAAAGGGTGTTGAGTGGTCTTCAGTCTTCTCATATGCCACAATTTCTGTGTTCCATCCTCACCAATAATTAGCCTTTTGCTGGAGTAATTTAAAAAAAATAAAATTGGAATGTGCTTTTGGGTTGGCTTGATGCTTGTAGTTGGAGAATACTAAAATGTTGATGGTAGGTGTGAGTTATTCACTCTTGTTTCTGATTGATGTTTCACTAATATGTTATAATTTGATTCTTCTGGAACATCAAGAGTTCTGTATAGAAGTTCAGGTTTACTTGATCTCATTTTGTTCAATTTCTGAGCACCTAGTCTAATGTGTATAATGCTATATGATAAATGATTGTGTCACAGACAAAAAATGAGGTGTCTTGAGGTTGCTTTGATGGAATACCGCGAATCCCTTGAAGAACAGGGGATAAAGATTCCAGAAGAAATCGAGAGAAAAGTTGCTGTGCACAGGAGTCAGCTGCAGGCTGAATATGGTCTAGTTGACTCAAATGCTCATGCTTCTGGCAGAAGTAAGTACTTAAGGTTTAGAAGAGATTGTCAGTACATAATTTTTTAATGCTAACAAGCCAACCATATATTGCTTGTCACTGTCATTAATGATGTGAAACGTATCGTATATGTGATTTAGAGGAAGCCTAGTCTTGACAGCTCTTGAATATTTTGTTGCTTCAATTTTTTTTAATATAGCTATTGCTGAAATGCCAACTCATGTGAATCCGATCACTTGACACTGTCAAACTGCAGAGATATCTTCTGAGAGGAGGGACCCACGAGATGACTTACGTGAGCCATCAAAAAAGCGTCGCCGTAGCCAAAGCAGAAGCCAAAGCCCTCAGCGGAAATCATCCATCCGAGACAGAGATAGGGAAAGTGATGTGAACAGAGACCGGGACAGACGGCGTGACCGGGACAGACCACACGAGGTGGATAGTGACAGAGGAAGGGAGCGGGAGAGGGACCGTGAAAAGAGTGGCAGCAGGGAGAGGGATGATCACGATAGAGAAAGGACTCGCGAGAGAGACAGAGATAGGGAAAGGAGGAGGGTAAAATGATGTCGTCGCGATTATGCATTAGACATATGAGACATCATGCTAAGAACTCTCGGATATGATGAAGTTTGAACTAGCATTTACAGTGTCAAATGAAAGTTAAGATTTCTACTTGATTCTCTTTAAAACCTTCCTTGCAAATATGTAGCAAAGTGCTTTTCATTTTAACCACAAAATTTGTTGTATTTGTTGATCACAAAATTTAGTGAAGCATTTTGTGTTGGAAAAGTACCGTTTTACTCGACTGCAAATTTTATTTACAGCGGTCTCTTCAACACAACACTCCTATAGTATATTTTAGGATTAATTGCCAATTAATGCATCAATTTACACCCGTTTTGTAACTTTTAATTTGTCGTAAAATTATCTTTTAAGTTTTTTGGTTGTCATAAAGTTGACAGTTGACAGTTGACAGTTGACATATCAAGTGTCATATAACTGAATAGAAAATATCCAAGTCATACAATTGCAATTTAGCAACCCCTACTCCGACTGAGACCTGCGGCATCAACTTTTCCGGTGAGCCAAAATGATCAGGGGTGTTAATTTTACAACAAACTGGACAATAAGACATTATCACAACGGTCAAATGTCATGTTAAAATTGCAAAATTAGTGAAAGTTCAGGCATTAATTGAGAACCAATTAGAAATTGCTATCCTATTAAATAACTAACCTTAATGGATAGGCAGAAATGCAAAACCTTTCGATACACACATTTCTCTCTACAAAACTCATACAGAATTCTGATAGGTTGAAGTTAGGAGCGCCCAAGCTTTCTGAGCAGCCACTTCTTCCTCAGAGAAGCATCCAACGCCAAAAACGTCTTGGCCTTCCTCTCATCCTCCAACAGATCACAACTGTCTAACAAAAGCTCGTCGTCTATGTCGGGTATTGCTTGAAGGGCATTGATGGCGCTCTCTGTCGAGAAACGATTCTCTGCATCCTTGTTGACTAACCTGCAGAGCACATCCGGGACTGCGTTAAAATCTTCTTGTTCCCTTTCCTCGCCAGTTTTTTGTGCCTTGCTACGGCAGTCCATAGCTAAACATGGTGGGGGAGGCCGTTTCTTTGTTTGCTCATTTGCCTCGATTGCCAGAAACGTCTCCGGAAGCTCTCCAGAGTAGTCATCAACTCTGATGTCGATAGGGTGGTCGAAATCCATAGGCATGTCGCAGCTCAAATGTTCCTCAACTGATTTAGTTCCAAAAATTGTGCGCAGGTCACTGTAATGTTCAATGACTCTATCTTTATACAAGATCGCCTCTGGGTGCTCCTGCTCAAAGCTTTTCCGTCAGCCATCAAGTTTATGACGTGGAAATGATGAAGAATTGATGTTGATTTATGATATGGTGTTGCATTGAGAGAACAGAAGTCGATGTACCTTAGAATATGATTCCCACAGGTTGATGTCAGCTACAATCATACGCAAACCTTCGTCCCATGAGAATCCCTCTTGATTGAGGAGATTGCTGGTCTCAATATACTGTTTCATCAGACTCAAATAATGATTCTCCAGAACATGCTGCTGGTACAGTGCACCGAATTTTTCTTTAAACGACCAAGTCATGTGAACCCAAGCTTGCTTGCTGAATGTGCCACCAATCTTATTACCAAGTCGTGCCTGCTGCAGCATAAGCTCTACGAAATAATGCTCCATATGCAGTGTCATGGTATCTGCACTGGCATTGGATTCTTTTTCCTTCCTGTTACCTACAGACGGCGAAGAGATGTACATATGAAAGGTGCTCTTCTCTGAGAAAATGATAGGTAAAACCAATGTAAATAAAAACTATCAGGATCATCATATGTGACTGGAATGGAAAATCCAGGACTTCCATCGTCATGCTCTCTTAAGAAATGTTCGTGGTAAGTTTTCTATAACGCAAAAAAAACAAGTTTAAATTGAATTTACATATCCTCTTGTTTTCTTTCGTAGAAACACAAGAAGATACTAGACAAATTGCAGAAAATTTTAGTCTCGATCTATCTCTATTCTAAATCCTCCAAAACCATGAGAGCTGTCGTTGAATGAGGAGCAATATAAGATGAAAGCATGCCGTGGCATAAAAAGACACAAGACAAATTGCAGAAAAGTATAGTCTTCTTACATATGCACACACCAAGGATGACGCCAAAAATTCTGAGGTAAACTGCGAAACATAGAACAAAAGCTTTCCTGGCCAACACTGACTTACTAGTCTTACAATGCAAACTTGCTGTACTAAAATAACTAGAAGACAATTGTTCCACGACAATAACCTCGAATGGCTCCTGAATGTGTAAATCGCAATAAGAAGATACCTATTTTCATGCAAGAAGTTCCAGTAGCTGGATCTATGCTATGAAGCAAACAGCTGCATGGTCCATCAAACTTATCTTGTCCATATATGACACAAAGTTTGTGATAGCAGGGTACAGTTTTAACTCTATATGATCGGGAATCTGGATGGGCCTGTAGGAAAATGCGACATAAGTTATAGCAGAAAATCATTGCTGGCAAAAGGTGAAAATGAAAATATAAGTAACCTTAATATAAGCATCCCAAACAAGGTCGTCAGCTATCACCATCTCTCGGTCCTCATCCCATGCAAAGCCACTGTGCTGTAGGAGGATTTTGACATCATTGTATTGCTTCCGGAAGTGCTTGTACCTATTTTTTAGAACTTCCTTGTCGTGGTGCGAATTGAAGTTAGCATTGAATAGTCCAACCATGTCATTCCAGGCTTGGGAGATAAATGACTGTCCAATTCGATTTCCTCCACGTACTTGCACAAGCATCAAGTCAATGAGAAAAAGATCCATTGGTGGAGTCCAATATGTTCTAGAGCGTTCACTACCTGCAAAACATAATTATCATATGCAATTGCAGTTTTATGACTATGTCGGGCGATCTAAAATTGTTGAGCCTGTAAAGACCAATTTAAACCCCCCCCTTCCCCCCCCCCCCCCCCCAAGACACTAGTACTGCTTGCTATTTTAGGAGTTCAAATAATTTAGTGACCACCTTTTGCAATTGAAGCTTCACTTTTAATGTCTTGATGGCATTCACTCTGGCTCTCCTTACTGATCATTTCACCAAATACCGATGCCAGATTATTGTATCCGGGAAAGACTTTGGCTCTATATATCCGAGCATGAGGATGTGCCTATAGTTTACATGCAACCCCTTGAACATTGAACAAATAGATAATTGATGAATGATAAATGATGATATATACCTTGATATGAGCATCCCAAACATCATCATCAGCTACCACCATTTCCTGGCTCTTGTCCCAGAAAAAACCTTTTTGATTAGCCAGAGCTGTTATATCACTATAATACTTCCATAACTTTTTGTATCGGTGCCTCAGAACTCTTTTATTATACTCGAAACTAAATCTTGCATTAAACAATGCAAGCATATCGGTCCAGGCTTGTTTTGTGAAAGTACTGCCTTGTCTATTGCCTCTTTCTAGCTGTCTCAGCATCAACTCCATAAAACATTGGTCCATCTCCGGTGTCCACTCTGTCCTCGAAGTACTAGAGCTACTCGATGGGGCTAGGCTGCTCGTGTAGTCACCTGTTAAGATGAAATTTACTTAGCATTAACATTTTTGGGTGATCAAGATTCTGCAGGAAGACCACCCACCAAGGTTCAGCCCTTGTATCTCATCCTCAACATCCACATCATGACTTGAACGGCTATATCTTCCATCGGCAACTGTATACCCATATATTAAGCACAAATCATCGAAGTTGAGCACAGATTTGGTCCTGTAGGGCCTTGCTTCTGGATGAATCTGCACGTTAGAATACATCAAACAACATCATATTATCATCAAAGCCTCAATAACTTTTACCCAATTCACCTTGATATATTCATCCCATATATAGTCATCTGCCACCACCATTTGCCGAGTCTCATCCCAAGAAAACCCATTCTGGCCTAAGAGATGTTTAACGTCATTAAATAGTTTCCACAAATTAGTGTAACGGCTTTTCAGTACATCTTTGTCATACTGAGATCCGAACTTTGCATTGAAAACAGCCAGCATATCTATCCAGGCTTGCTTGTTAAACGTATGTCCAATTCTATTCCCTCGATTTATATGCTCTAACATGAGATCAACAAAGTATCGTTCCATTGTTGGTGTCCAGTATGTTCGGGAACCATGGTTGCACGAAGGATTTTGGCCACTCATCCTACACACCATAGATAATGTGAACTACATGTTGGAAGAAGACATCATCCAACAAAAAGATAAGCAGAGAATTTCTCAAGCAAAAGAAAACGAGGCAGAGAAACTAATAAGTTCGCTTACATTCAATTTTAACAGTACATTACAAAATATCATTTGGAGAAGTTGGAACATCCATCATGATAAGTACTAACCAGTTCTTTGAGCTCGGTATGGAAAATTGTGTTCATGGGTGCATGTGAAGGGAATTTTGATCGTTTTGAAGTATATTTGTTAATCCAGAAAGAAAGAAGTTCAACTGAGTTTTGACAAGGAGAATCTTGAAATAAGAAAATGGTGTATCCAAGATGATTCTTTTTCCCCCATGAAAATCGTAGATTCTGCTCCGAACATATATAAACGATCGTAGGATTTGGAATACTGAACCTTTTAGGGTTTACATATTCATCCACATATATATTTAGATTATCATGAAAAATGGTATTTTTTTAATCTTTTGCATTCTAACTTACTCGAATTCATTAAGCTGCCTTATCAGCCATCTTAACAGCAAAAAATATTAAGATACTGAAACGTTTCCTCTCATCACAACGAAACTCAAGAAGATATCAATATCTTCACGAAGACAGCAAATCAGGGACTTCAAAATCTTAAAAATCGAATCTTTAGCCATGATTAAAGCAATGCACCACAAACTAGAGTTAGAATCCAAGAACTGCAGTCTAAAAAGTGTCAAACGTCTCAAGATTGTCTTTTCCCTCCATGTCTTTGTATCCTAGTAAAAAAGAATTTAAGCTCTTGAAAACTAGTGGCAAAGTCGAAGAGACCGTCCCTCAAAGCGTTGTTTTAACAGAAGCTTTTACAATAATAATAAAAATATATAAAAGGGAAGGTGTGCATTCTTTACCTGTTGTTTGGTTCGGGGCATAAAGCAGAAGATAGTTTGGCGACGAATCTGAAAGTGGGACTGATTGGAGAGGGGATGAACCCTAATCCGGAATAGGGGCAAAATTGCTTTTCTGTATAAGGTTAGTTGTATCTAATTGAAGTATATAATATAGTAATCTTTTTGGTTTTTTATATAGTTAATGAAGATTAGACTCAATTTTATTTAATTAATGTCAACTATGATTGATTTTTTTATAATTAATTTTTCCCTTTATTATAGTTGCTGATATTGTATATATAAGTAATACCAAAAAATGTTGCTAATTAGGTAAGGATCTCTTGATTAAAAAAATAAAAAATAAAAAAAATAGTAAGGATCTCACGTCCTTTTAGTTATGACTAATGACTTATGAATCGTATGACACTTTCCAACTCTTTTTTCACCTTAAAAAGATCCAATCTTTTTTGGGCAAAAAGATAGTGAGTGAAATTATTAGTATATAATGATAAATATTTCTAATTTTTTTTATCTGGAAAAAAGGAGTGGTGGAGTTTGATACTTATATATTTTTGTTTATATAGAAAGTTTGACCGTTTGAATGTACCGAAGGAATGATAAATATTTCCATTTGATATTACAAAGTTACGATAAATAATAGATAGATACTACACGAAATGCAACGAGTATCTCATTATTTTTCTCACAATTCATATTTTGTATGACAAGTAATACTGCGAAATTTCAGTATACAATTATTAACCGTGTAGTAAAATTTCAACAGTACATATATCATCCCGACGGCAACAAAATTCAGTAATTTCTCTAAAAAATACTCCCTCCGTCCGCGATAAAATGTCTCATTTTACTATAAATGGACGTCCGCAATAAAATGTTCCCTTTCACTTTTACTATTTTTGGTAAATAAGCCTCACACTCCACTAACTCATTACACTTATATTCCATTATAAAACTAATATATAAAAGTGAGACCCATATTCCACTAACTTTTTCCACCCACTTTCATTCATATTTATTAACATAGTCAAACAATTTCTTAAAACCCGCACCAAGTCAAAATGGATCGGTTTATCGCGGACGGAGGGAGTATATAAGAAGATGAAAGAATACCATAACCTAACAAAAGGGCTATTTTCCTTTAAACTAAGGTGAGATGTTAGAGGCCTTCTGGTGCTTGACCACCTTTCAGCATCTTCTGCAGTCCTATCTACCACCATCCGTGCGGTCTACGAGCCCGGCGTTCTCGGACTCTGCTCGAGCTTCAACAGCCTCTTTCATGTTGACAACATCATCAGGAAGGATAGAAAAGCTTGGATCCGCTCTAGGAACCAAGAACAGTAGGAAGAGCGGGGCTATCCTCAGCACGTTCCTGATCAGAATGGCGAGCCACATGTGTCGAACTCTGTTCGTATAAAGTTCAAGACATGGAGCAAGAGACCTCCCAACCATGAGGAAGTGAGGAGCCCAGCATTGTCTATAGACATGAGCAGGGCAAAGAAGGTGCCCTCAATGCCAGGTGGGCACATCTTGGAGCTCAGAACAAGAAGTGGCATCCATTTGAAGCGTCCGATCATTTGGCTCACGCTTGCATCAACCACCACGAAGACGAAGTCGGGCACACTGAGCCACAAGTTCCAGCGCAGCACCAGTGCTAGATCCAGCATCCCGGAGAGGCAGGATAGGATCTGAGCCCAGAAGAGCAGATCCCGGAAGGGATAGTCTTATAGGTCGTATTGGTATAGTATAGCCCCGAGGAGCGAGCCCACTGAGCCTATTGCCATGATGTAACCAATTATTTGCTGCATAAATACCAAAGTTTAGTAGCTTATTGTAAACAGACATGCCTTTTATATGTGGGTATGCTGTTAATGAGATCAGTTCACATGTACCTTAGAAAACGAAGGGCCGGCTGGTGAATCTGTCACCCAATAGAACATCTCCTCGGAGACGTTTAGGCCCAATGAAAAGGACAAGTACATGTACAAGCACGGCCTCCACACTTCTGGGCATTTCAACGTCTTCCACATAGCTTTACCAGCATTGGCCAAGTTCTGGCTGATCTAATTTCAGAAACTGAAAATTAATTAGTGCTCATATTTGAATCTTAATCTACCCCAGTTATGGATACGTACCTGTTCATAAGCAAAGCTGGATACGCGTTGTTCCTTGAGCCATATACCAACTATTAAGACGAGCCAGCTGGTATCGTTAACAAGCCATATACCCCCTTCAATTGAAAAAGTAATATAAAAAGGTTTAACAATCACAGTTCCAGTAGCTTGTATATACTTGAACAAAATCAGAGAAAGCTAACCTGGGGCCCGATTAGGTGAACAAATATACCACTCAGAGCAAATCCCACGAGAGCCCCAATTGAGGAGCTCAAGGAACATAAGCTTTGCATGTCAGCTGCCAGGGAATGATGAAGGCCGCTTTTCTGTGCCACACATGCATCGACAGTAACATCTGCAATTGCAACGCTGGCGCTTGATGCTGTCAATGAAAGCAATGCTAATACTATGTGCAGTCCCGGGTGCAGCGACTAGAACAGCATGGAGACGATTCCTAGGGAACCTGGAAATGGAAAGTTTGATAGCATAATCAGATACAGGCGTATGAATTACAAAACTATGCATTTGAGAAATAAATGTTTGAGGAAACTATGATGCCTCTAAAGTTTGTGAATGAGGATTATGCAACTAAAGAATGCATCAGAGAACAAGAAAAGCAGAATTTCTTTATGTTCTCATTAATCTTTGAGAACTATTTTCTTGTTGGCCCAAGAAACATACTGCATTTCTGATTGAAAAATGTGCACTAATTCAAAATCCCACGTGAAGTTTATAAACAATGAAATATCTTGTGAACACCAGAAGGTTCACCTCCAGCTTATAAACCATATTACCATAAAGATTTCGTCATCTATTCTTGCAGAGCCCTTATCAATATAGACACGAAATACATGAAAAACTCTATGCAGAGGAACCAAAGCTGTCATAATGCATTTTACAATAGAGGAGCATTGCAACTGAAATCTTGATCATAATCTATGAACAATCACACTATATTCTGATTTACTTGCTACACCAAATTTTTTATACAAGCATTACTACATCAATCTTCGGAGATAACCTTACTCCACAAGTTCTCTCTTTATCCGATGACAACTACATGATGCTGATAAAATCAGTAGCTCTAGCATCAAAAACTCATTACTCATTCCGGTATCATTTGTCCAAGTTAAGGGCATCGAAGAGTAAGAATGACACGAACATACAATAAGGAAAACTTATGTATAGCATCAACACAAACACAAACCTACTTCAAGAAACTGGTAACTAAAGCAACAGACCTATTGCACTAGCATTTGACAAACACAGACAACACGAGCAATGAAAACAACCTTTTACCTTAAAACAAAAACCCAAATTCAACAACCTAGGCATCCCAAAGAGGCAATAACAAGAACACCACAAGCACCGAAATCACACCACAAACGATGCAACTAGATAAGAACATATAAGTTACCAGCAAAAACGAAATAAGGTCTCCGTTGATACCCCGAAATTGGAACGACGTCGGTTAGGATACCCCAGAGCGGCTTGACGATCCAAGGAAGAGAAGTGATGCCGGCATAAACCTGCGCCTCAGATGGTTGCACCTTCTGCACATCCTTCATGTAAAACTGCGTCCCAACTCTTGCAAGAGCTCCACCTAAGCCTTGGCTCACGCCACATACAATGACCACTCCAAACAAAAAGCTCCAATGCAATTCTCTTGCAAGCATTTTGAACCAATGAACAGGGCTGTACAAAATGCTCCGCATCTCGCTCTCCGGCGGATATATCATCTCACTACATGAGCTGACGACAACCATGCAACACCTGTTTCTGGTATGAGTTCTGAGGAGAAAATCTGCTCGTTAAGAGGCTCTGAAAGAGAAAGCTCGTAGACTAGAGAAAGTCCACTTGCTATAGTGAATTGTTTTCTGCAGTAATCAAACTTGGTTCATCAGCCAATTCCTAAAGAGATATTGAGTCCAAAGGGGAGTGGGGTTTTCTTCGGGGCCCAAGAGATTGAATAGAAATGGCCCCACAAGTTTTGAATTCGCTGTTGGGGAATTCACATGAAAGGGAACGCGGAACTCTCAACGAAAAAAGTGCTCTCTGAACCGAATGTCAGCCAACCTACTTAAACAACCTAAAAGCCTGACCCCGTCTTGTTTGGAGAATGACCCCTTATGGCACAACTTAGTTAGTTATTCTCGCAATTTAGATAAGATTCGGACCACCACTTTTCTGAAAGCACGATTCGGAAAAATATATAATTGATAGTCCATTTTATATTACTCATCCTTGGGACTTGGCTGGAAGGCCTATACAAATCTGATTTGATTTTAGAAAAAAATATATTAGCTACTCTTCCAACTCATTCAACCGTCAACCGGACTTGAACGAGCGTCTTACTCTTTTAAAGCTTGATTATTCAACAAAAGCTGAAGCAAGGAAAATCTAAAATCATATTGAATAAAGGGCATCTATTTCTTATTGTCTAGAGCCCATAAAATATCAAGAATGAAACTCTTTTTTCCCCGATGGATGTCTCTGGTATCATCATGAAGTGTTAGGGGTTCATAAACCAAGGATTTCATATCTTCCATCATTTGTTGTGGAGTTGTGAATTCATCGCCGCTTGCATACAAATAACACCCAATCCTCCATGCCTTCAAAAACATGTCTTTGCATTTTCTTGGGAAAAAGGTTCTTGTTTTATACACAATCTGCATCAGTTGTCCCCTGTTACATTCCGCCATTTCTTTTGCTTTTCGAATGGCGTCCTCTTCACTAAATCCGCTCTCATCTGCCTTAGCTTCTAGAAGAAGGCTCACATTGTTTCCTGTATTTTCCTTGCATTTCTTCTGCCAAATTACATTGAATTTTATTTTTCACCAATAAACATCTTTCTCTAGATATTTATCATTTACAAGTAGGGGTGATAATCGGTTTCCGGTAATCCGGGAAAACCGGTACCGAACCGGTACCGGACCGGGAACCGGTT
>JAYDZE010569147.1:0-12030 GCA_034509125.1 Monilaria moniliformis
CGGAAACACCATCTACACCATTCATTCATCAATCCTGCGGATCAGATTCAGTCTTAGTTAAGCATATAAGTGTTGGTCTGATTTTAGAGCTACCCTATATATATATATATATAGAGAGAGAGAGAGAGAGAGAGAGAGAGAGAGAGAGAGAGAGAGAGAGAGTTGTAATCAAATGAGAACTCACTTTTTGGGCAAAACTAATAACTAATCGTATCCACACATTTTTAGGATCGGAGGGAAAATAATCAGCCACGTGACATTTTGATAGAAACCGAAACAACATTATAGAAGTAAAATATTTATAAGAAAATATTTTTTAGATAATTATTTCTAAAAAATAAACATTAAAGTGAAATAATAGTATTCTCGTATTTAATTTGTTTTCTGAAGTAAAATAATATATCATTCTCGTGTGTTACATCTTAATTGTTGGAATGAAATTATGATTATACAATTGATAAAATTGATAAATTGAAAATTCAGAATATAACAATTATTAAAAGTTAGAATAAAATTGAAAAATTTAAAAGTTGGGATTTTAAAGATGAGGATAAATTTAGTGATGAACCTCTAATATATACTCTAGTAGTTTAATTGAACGACACAATCTGTATTTTTTCAACACGTAGGTTTAATTAAATACATTATGGTAAATGTAAAATATGGGACCAATTATCGGAATTGTTGGGAATTCAGCCAATCGCAATCCCCCAATAATTCATTTCTTAAATGAACACAAAACATACAACAATTAAATAAATTAATTAATTTCTCATTGCATATTGATGTTCCAAGCATCAATTTATTCAACTATATAAAATATTGAAGTCAAGTCTACGAATATGTGATTTTTTAAATTTTCAATTTTCACAGCATTCCCACCTATTTACTTACAACTCCACTTCCCAGCATTAAATTTTTCCCTCTTAATTAACATGAAATTTTCAGTTGCAAATTGTCAGATAATTTTACTAACCCTATGTCCGTCCATATTTCAGCCCCAAAATATACAGTCACAATTCAATTTTTAATTATCACGTCAACATTTTACTTTTCAACTACAATATCTTTATCTTGGCTCTAAACAATTCAGCCACAACCCATTTTTATCATTTCATCGATTTTTATTATTATTTATTTTTATATATTTATTTGAATTGAGGTGTTTGTAAAATCAAATTAAATGACTATAAATTCGAAAATTAGACAATTAACATCCCGATCACCACCTCCCATCGCCACCCACCCCCACTCTCCATTAATTTTTCTACATGTGAGTTGCAGCTTTTTATCTTATCCAAATCTATTTTGTAAGATCAAATCACACATTTTCACACCACAATTATATTTTTTTAAAAATAAAAGTGAGGCCGCTGCATTGGGGTGAATGCTCATTACCGCCGCCGCTGCAGCCTGGCCACCAGTCGCTCGGAATGCCCGGCTAAGGCGCGACGATCGCCCCGTTAACGCCGGCCTGCTGTGGCCGCCTCCTTTTTCCTTCACTTTCTGGTGCTGATAAAAGTGCCCTAACACAACATTATTTATCCACAAAATTGTTACTACACATACTAAACCATTTGTAAACCAATTTTATTACAGTCACAAAATTATCAGATAATTTGACTTACTCTACCATGACACTATTTATCCACAAAAACAATTTTATTAATCGTAATACGCGGAATGTCTATGCTACTTGAAGGGATAATTTTCCTAAATCTAAAAAAGGAATAATTTACTAACCTTGACATCATTAATCCATCCCTTAAAATTTAATAAATAAAAAATAACTCAAACGATTTGCATAAAGAAAACATTTAGAGAATTGAAAATGAAGAAAAATAAGGCAAAATGAATAAAAAAGACTTGGGAGTTGGAGCCATCAAACTAGGGTTAGTAACAGTAAAAACAATAAGTTAAATCATGTTTAAGAGAAGAGGGGGGAAAATTAAATCCAGCGTAATCGGCGTTGGATAATCATGAAAAATTAATGTAATTCGTGTTGCAATGATCCGCAGTTGGTAGAGCAATATATATGTCATTTGCTATATATTAATTCACAAAATCCAAACCCACATTCATACAGATTTTTAGCGTTTTCTTCTCTGCTGTTTCTTGTTTCTTGCTCGGACCTAACACAACAGGAACATATAATCGAACACCTTCTAACTAATAATCACTATGGTCTTTCTTTAAACTCTCCGAAAAACTCCCAATCAGTTTTTGGGCATCTTCTTTTTGCCCTTTAGCCCCAAACCCTTTTTCCCGTTTCGCTCAGTGTATGGAAAAGGGAGCATCATCTCTTCTGTGATTTTCTCGCAAATTTTCCGATTTAATTTGTGTTGTGTGTGTGTGTGTGTTATTTTTTTTTCTTCCTGATCGAATGGTGTTTATGTTGTGATATGTGTGTGTATGAATTGCTGAAGTGAAAAGATTAAGTTTTTATTTGAATTAAATGGGAGATCTTCCGGTTGGCGGCGGAGCGGGGGAGATGAAGCCTATGGCTTCACATTCGACGCCATTCGCTGAGCCGAACCGGTTAGAGATTGGGGCAGAAAATTGGGTGGCGGCTGAGAGAGCGGCGGCTGATATAATCAGGAAGGTACAACCCACTACTGTATCAGAGGAGAGGAGAAAAGAGGTGGTTGAATATATTCAGAGATTAATCAGGGAATGTGTTGGTGCTGAGGTGAAAATTCTATGTTTTTTCTTATGTTTATTTATCATTTTGGCAGATTTTTACTCCTTGATATGTTTGTTTGTTTGTATACATTTCTATGTTTGAGAACTCTTGCAGTTAGAGAGATGCTATGTTATGCACTTATGGTGATTGTGGGATGAGGATTAAACATCTAGAGGTGTTTAGATAGATAGTGGCACTCTATATGCTACGTAATTGACTTATGGTGATTGCTCGATGAGAAATCTTGCATTTAGAATGGTAGGTTAACGGCTCTCTATATGCTATGTTATCGACTTATGGTGATTGCCTGATGAGAATCTTGCGATAAGAATGGTAGGTGATGGTGCTCTATATCCTATTTTGTCGGCTTACAGTGATTGCCTGATGGAATCTTGCATTTGGTGATGGCAGATAGTGGCACTCTAAATGATGTGTTATGGACTTTGTGGTTTTTGTGTGATGCGTAGCATGGATCAATGGTGTATTCACCATGCATTTGGTGATGTTATAATTTGTGTTTTGCATGCATGGATATAATTTGATTTGTATACAAGGATAGCTTTTATGGGAAATGTAGGTGCGATCACTTGTTTTTTTTGTCTTGCGTAATTAATGCTGAGCGATTTGTATGTGGAAGAAAGTTGGCAATATGAGATAAAAGGGCTGTTTTCGTGACACGTGGAAATGGTGCAGGGTAATGGGGGGAGAGGGGTTGATTTCTAGGAAGTAGTTCTTTGTCGTATCCGATGTAGAAAAGATTTATCAAATGGGTCCACGCGTCGTTCATTTGGATATGGGAGACTTGTTGTGTTTAGGGCTTAGGGATAATTGGCAAAATCTGTAATTAATATGATTTAATAGGTTTTTCTGTTGTTTAGATGCTATTAAGGCTATTCGAAATTGCATAACATTGTCGTTATATGCATTCACGGATAAAGCTATTGTGTAATTAGGGCTGAACAATGTGTATATGGAAGAAAGTTGGTGATATGCGATGTATAGTTTTTTTCGTGACACGTGGAAATGGTGCAGGGTAATTTGGGGGTGTTTGATATCTAGGAAGTAGTTCTTTGTTTATTGCATCCGACATATTAATGATTTATCAAATTGGTCCACTTGTCTTTCATTTGGATATTGGAAACTTGTTGTGTTTAGAGATAATTGGCAAAATATGTAACTAATATGATTGATGGGGTTTTTCTGTTGTTTAATTGCTATTAAGACTATTCCAAATTTGAAAACTTTGTTGTTACATGCATTTATCTATAAAGCTATTGCCTTTTATGGGTTTATATGATAACACATATTTAGCTATATGAGGAATCAAAAATTTATATTCTGCCCTTTCTCAATATATTGCCCCATGTTGGAATTTATATTCGTTATAAGTTTACTCTGGATATGTTAGCATATATGACTAATGTATTGTAATAATAATAATGATAACAATAATAAACCACTTAATAACTTTGCAATTAAATTTTGTTCCATTTGAAATATCTGATAATTACAACCTTATGGAGTTGTGGGGACTCGGACACTCCTGCCACATCCTTTGTGTCATAAACTATTGCTGCTCATTGCTATTTAACTTCCCTAAATGGTAGGAAAAGGATTTTTTTCTCATGCTTAACTTCCACTCTCTCAACATATAGCTCAAGCCAAAGTTAAAATGAGTCTTAAGTTATATAATATTTGTAGAAAGTGGAATGGGATTGTTGAAAGAAATTCCCACCAAGTATTTTCTCTACTGGTGCTTGCTTATACTTGCAAGAAGTCGCTGGTGCTTGTAACTTTTTGGGTCAGACACGTAGGGCTAAGTATTCTTTCTTTTTTGCCCCAAACCTTACATTTCTATTTGTTGGATCAAAGTTTGGTCTTTTTGCAGGTCTTTCCATATGGATCTGTGCCACTGAAAACTTATCTTCCGGATGGAGACATTGATTTAACTGCCTTTGGTGGCGCAAATGTCGAGGATACTTTGGCTGATGAAATGAAATCTGTATTAGAAGAGGAAGAGAGAAATACAGGCGCTGAGTTCGTAGTAAAGGATGTCCAACTCATCCGCGCTGAGGTATGCATGCTTTTTTATGAGTAAAGATGCTTAATTAGATAATAAATATTATCAATTTCAGAATGAAGAAGATTATGGTTGCATCGCCTTGTTCTACGGCATGCATGAATAGTAGGTTACAGCTGATAGATGTTTGAGAGGAGTCATCGAACTGTCTTGTGAAAAACCTCTTGAATCCAGTTAATCTTAATCATTTTGAGTGAGATGGTCCAATGATAACCTAGGGCTTAGTGGTGTGGCTCTGGAGATGGAGGGTATTCTATTAATGTCATTGGGCCTGAATACGGCATTTTCATGCGTTCTTCGCCTCTTCTTGCTGATAAAAGTTGGATATTAATTCAAAGGTGCCTGGATAAGTCACATAAAATTTATGGAAGTTTGTAAAATCTGGCTTGATGAAACAGCTTCTTTATGTGGCAGGTTAAGCTTGTGAAATGTATTGTTCAGGATATTGTTGTCGACATATCATTTAATCAAATTGGGGGCCTTTGTACTTTATGCTTCCTTGAGCAGGTAATTTTTTTTTATTGATTTATTTTATTCCTTGATCAGAATTCTTGATAACTGCCTCATAGTATCTTGATAGAACAGCTATGATGCAATTTCTTTCCTTTTCAGGTTGATCGCCTGATTGGTCGAGACCATCTGTTCAAGCGCAGTATTATCCTGATCAAGGCGTGGTGTTACTACGAAAGTCGTATTCTTGGTGCTCATCATGGGTTGATTTCTACCTATGCCTTGGAGACACTCGTGTTGTACATTTTCCATCTATATCACTCAGCACTAGACGGACCTTTAGCTGTGAGTCCTCCTAAGTACAATCCATTTCTTCATTTTGCCTTTATCTTAATAAACCTAATAACAATCCATATTTTTACTTTAGGTTCTATACAAGTTTCTGGACTATTTCAGCAAATTTGACTGGGATGCCTACTGTGTTAGCTTAAATGGCGTAGTCCGCCTTTCTTCACTGCCAGCTTTTGTTGGTGAGCATTTTTTTATTAGACATAGTTGCATAATTGAAATGCGATTTCTGGAATTTAACTGACCATTCTGCTCTCTGTTTTACAGTTGAGATCCCAGAAGATAGTGACAAAGATTTACTGCTGAACAATGACTTCCTGAATAATTGTATCGGCATGTTTTCAGTTCCTTCTAGAGTCAATGACAAAACCCCACGTGTGTTTCCAAAGAAGCATCTTAACATAGTTGATCCGCTGAAAGAAATCAATAATCTTGGACGTAGTGTCAGCAAAGGTATGCATCGTTTCATTACTGCACTTCGATAGAAAGATACCCTTTTCATTTGTCTATAATACAACAATATATACTGTTTTAATGTATAAACATCGACTGCATTGAATTTAGTTAATCTGATGAGTTGTATTTAAGATATGAAACCTGTTTGTATGTTATGCTATTATCACATACATCTTAGGGTGGATGTCGGTTATGTAGAATTTGATGTCTCTTTTTAAAAAAAAAATTGTGTTTGTACAGGGAACTTCTACCGGATACGCAGTGCCTTCTCTTATGGGGCTAGAAAACTTGCACGGATACTACTACAGCCTCAAGATTCCATTGCTAACGAGCTTCAAAAATTCTTCGCAAACACCATGGCAAGGCATGGAGGTGGACAAAGGCCTGATGTTCAGGATTTCGACAAAATGCTAATAAGCAACAGACCTGTATATGGTGTTCCCTTTCCAGACGCTGGGTTTTGTAGAACTGATAATTTTGATGAATACTTGGATGAGTATGCCGTATCAGCTGCAGATTGGCAGTCTAGTTCGGGTAAACTGTCCGTAGATTTACCTCAGGGGTTTGAAAGGACATTGGACACAGAAAGCAGAGAGCAGAGTGGCAGCTCGTTAAAAGAATCGGTAGTGTTACCTGAAAGGGACCACGTCAATCTTACCATCTCTGCTCTTGAAGGCCTTAAAATTTCTGCAGATGCATCCATATCTCAAACTCCAAGTGCAGAAGAGAGTGTCAATGGAAGCGAAGATTCAGAAAAGTGTGAAAAGAATGCTTCTATGGTTGGTAGTCGTGAAGAAAAAGTGTTAGTTGACAAAGGCGAGACAGTGATTTCAACTGAAGTCAGTGACGTGTTTTGGGATCAAAATTCATCCTCTATGTCAGGGGATTCAAATCATGTGAAAACAGACCAGTGCCGTGCAAGTATGAGTGGATTGGCTGAATCATTAAATTCAATCGATCTTACGGGGGATTATGATTGTTACATTCAACATTTGCAGTATGGTCGATGGTGCTATGAATACGGCTTAGGTGTGCATCCTTTGCCCGTGCCTCCTTTGCCAAGCGCTTCGTATCCATGGGAAAGTCTCCTCCCTATATTACATTATAAGCAGAATGGTTTCTCCCATCATCATAACGGTTTTCATCCTAGTCCGCCTATCTACGGCATGCAACCTGTACTTTTGCCAGCTGTCCCATTTGCGTTTGAGGATGTGCCAAAACACCGTGGGACAGGAACATATCTGCCAAATACGGTAGGCTGATTTGTTATTTTTGCAGAATATGATCTTTGCATTTATAATAATCAGTCGTTTTGCTTTTTGATTTTTGCAGAATCTGCCGCCTCATGGTAATAGATCTCCGGCTATGAAAGGACGGAATCAGGCACCATCAAGATCCACACGCCATCATAACGGGCGAAATATGGCCTTTCAGGAGCCAAATATGCTTGACCGAAGCAGCCACGACCTCTCACAGCCCATTGACAAAACTGTGGCTGCTAGTGCTAGCTCATCCGACAGCTACCCTCCTCATCAGAACGGGCATCCTAATGCAAATGGCTCGCTCATCCATCAGGAGGGCATTGAAGTTGAGCTAATTGGACATCCACCACCCGTGTCAGAAAACAGTCGACCACAAAGAGCCGTCTCTTCTTCTCCTAGAACTCCGTCCGGGGCCCACAAGACGCAAACTGCACTAAGCAGAGAGCAGGATAGGTAAAAGTTCACTCCCACATCATGTTTGGTTGACGATGATATTGCTTGCTCGTCTTGTATTTGAGCGATTTCTGCTGCTCCGTTACTTGTAGGATTGTGTTGAGGTCTTCATACCGACTCAAAGATGAAGACGACTTCCCTCCGCTGTCCACCTGACAGCGGTAACATGTACTCTGTTGTTTGTTATCTCATAAGTACGAGCTTGCTCGTCGATTTTCTTCCAAAATCCGTATGCCCGAGGTGGCTTGCGCCTCTGTGGCGTCGTCTTCCGACAGATACCCAAATGTTGTGTGTTTGGGCCTTGTGAAACTGTTGTTACTTTAAAGGTTTTCTGTTTCTTTTTAGTGCCTGCCTGCATATTGTGGCAACTCGTTTTGACCATGGTTTGGCAACATAGGTTTACTAAGGTTTTTTTGCATAGAACAGTTAAAAATCTTGATCCTCAACTTTTTTTTTCTTCCTTTTACATCATATTTTGTGTAGTTTAGTCATCACCATTGTTGTTGAAGATGCCAAATGTTGTTGAAGAGAATGAATGTTCTCTTTTGCTGAAATTATAGAAAATTGTCATAATTCTCTCTCTCCAATTGTGTGCTTGTGTGTGATGAATGTTGGATAGCATTTCCAACAGTTCTCAACTGTATGATATGCTTTAGAACATGTATGCACGTGACCATGTTTTTGTATAGTGGTATTTAGTTACTCGAGATTAAATTGATTTGAGATTATTCGGGATTGGATTAGCCCAAGCTCACCTAAGATTAATTTTGTGAGAGAGATAACTTACAAATCAAGACTAATTCTTAATTACTCCACTAAATAGAACAACCCCATATGAATCTCTCTCTCTCTTATTTACTCAACAACCCCATAAGAATCTCTCTCTCTCTCTCTCTTCAAGTGATATGAGAATTACCAAATTGAATAAGTATTGTATTATTTACTACAATTAACTCAAAAAATAAAAGTAATGTACATATGTGGTTAAGGTTATCCCTAGTTTGAAAAGCATGGAAATTGCATCTCATGTACTGTGACGTTATTTATTTATAATTTCATGAATACTTAAATTGAGACATCATAGATTTGCAGAAAATTTATTAGTAAATCGAGGAGGCGACACCTAGATCTATGTAGGTTTTAAAGTCAAGCACTGTCATTTTCGAATTATAATTTTAAGTAATTTCAATATATATTACTCTGTGTTATTATGAGTTGGTCTGTTTGAGTTATCATCGTGACATAAAACAATTTGCTATAATCTTGTCTCTCGTATTTATATTTTAAATGTCGAATACGAAAACAATTTGTAATTGTGTTTGACAAAAAATGTATTTTTTAATAGTACTAAATTATTTTTGTAAAGAAAACCCATTTACCAAATATATATGCACTGGTAGGGAATATAACTAAACTCATTTGCCTAATTCGAACCGATCCGAAAATCCGAATTTTGAGAGATAATAAATTCGAACCCATCCGAAATATCCGAAAATCTGAAATTTTTATAACTAAATTCGAACCGAACCAAAAAATCCGAAAAATCCGAAAATTTTCAAAAAAAATCCGAAAATCCAAAATAAAATTTCTTAATTATTGTATATATTAGGTTAAAAATATTTAAATAAAATTTTATATATATTAAATATAATTCTGATTTTTGGATTTTTTCGGTTTTAAAAAAATCAATATGAACCAAACCGAAAATCCAAAATTTGAAGAAAAAGAAATCCGAACCAATCCAAAAATCCGAACCGAATTTAATATTTCGATTTGATTCGATTCGATTCGGTTATTCAGATTACGGATATTTTGCTCACCCTTATGCACTGGCTTCTTACATTAATGATAGTACTCAACATATATTAATTTATAATTAGAGATTTTCTTCGTAAATAAAAGTGAGACAATGCAGTGACTTCGTGCTACAAATTTTTAAAAATTTTACGAAATATATTTATCATGAATTATATATTCCTTTTACAAAATGTAGATATTTGAAATAATTACTACTAAATTAAGACATACTTGTATAATAATTCCTATTCTTTTTCGGCTATATATATGCATACACACTATCCTCCATTAATATATACTAATGCAGGCCCCCTCAATTATTGAGAATTTTAATAAAATTTCCATTTAAAAAAACTTGAGCCAAATAATCAACCAACGTGGCGCACAACACTTGAAAGCGGCTACCGTATGATTATTAATCTGACTCTGTCCGCTCGACTCAGCTTGTACCCTATATTATTATCTATTTAATTCATAATAATTAAAAAATAAACGTAAGCTTCAATAAACTATTGGGAGATTAATTAATGAGATAATTACCATTTAAATCATAATTTTTCGATGACTTCTAGTCAATCCAATAATTTTTGAAACCGAAACATAAAACTGAAACTAATCATAATCATGATTTAAATGACAATTATCTCAAGGACATCGTTTTGAAGAACAGACGTTTGTCCAAGTCGGAAATTTCGGCCGACACGTCACTACCAATTTCACCGAAATTTTGATATGTGGAATAATTGGGAAAATACCAAAAGTTATTATTTTATATTCTAATTCAAAAGTTATGAAATTGACCAGAAGTCAACAAAAAATTATAAATTAAATTATAATTATTTCTTAATCAATTATAATAAACCCACTACATTAATTTTTCCTTCACAATATATAGTTATCCCATCAACCTGGCAATTTTCTGCCTGCTTTGATTTCCATTGCAAGAAATTTGCAACACACAAGTCTTCTCCTAAAAACACACCTACTTTCTCTCTCACTCTCTATCTCTCTCTCTTGAAAGTCTGTTAATAGAATCTGGTGTTGGATCCTTGTCTGAACCACAAATGGTGCTGCACAAACGTCGCCACAGATTCTTCAAATTCAGAAGCCCAGTTTCTTTAAAAGCCCCACTTTTCGATTATTTCCACTTTTGAAGATTTATTATACTCTCGATCGATCTTCTTACATCTTCAACACTCGACAGTGTTGTTAGCTTTTTCTGACTTGTCCCAAAAAACCCTACCTTGTTTTTCAACATAAACTTTTGTTCGTATATTTTTTTGTGGGAAGCAAATGAATTACGAGTTTTCACGTCAAGATTTGGGAATGGGTTGGATTATGCTGAGAATCGACTACTCACGTCTCTTCTGGCTCTTATTTGGCGTTTTCTCCTACGAAAATCATGAAGGAAAACCTCGGATTTAGCGCAAAGTCTCTCGTTTTTTAGATAATTAGTTTCTGCAACTAGAAGATATAATCCAAGTGCGTGTTTCTGTGTGTATTTTAGTGAGCAAACACAGCAAGATTTCAGTTTTGATAAACGGGTGTTTGTTTTTTTTCATTTTAGTTGTTTTTCTATATATATATATATTGGTGAATTATGTACAAAACTCGAGCTGTGGAAGCCATGGATGATGGACGGAAGCTTTACGTGGAGATGGATCCGTCTGAGAGATACGGACGTGTAAGTTTTTCTATCTTTTACAGTTTTTAAATTAATCTTGTTTTTTTTTTTTTTTTTGCAGGATATATTTTCTGGTTGATCTGTTATATTAAATTTAGGGTTTTTCTATTTTTACCGTTACATGCATGATAAATAATTTCTTGTTATGGATCTGATTCGTATTAAATAAATTAGAATCCTTCCTTATAGATCTTCGTCAATAATTATCATCTCTAACAGAGAGAGAGAGTGAGAGACACTGGATTATTTTTTATTTCTGAAGAAAGTTTTGGCCTGAGAGCTAGTTGACAATAAACAACATAGTACTCATCATCACCATTGACAAAAGAAGCATAAAGTAACTAAAGTTGTCCGAATCTCTCTCTATATATATTTGTAGCAACTAGTGTGGTGGATGAATCCTTCCTTGGTTGACTTTTATCGGTTATATATATTATATATATGGTGGCTAAATAAGAAAAAATATTGTGACACTTACTGTTCACGGTTGGTAAGAACTACTATATACATGCGTCATATATATATATATATATCAAACAAATAGAACATTTACGTAAAATACACATAATTTGTTTCATCTAATCAACTGTGAAGAAAATAAACTAGTCCGCTGCACATAAATTAGGCTTTGATTATCTAAAAGACAGGACAGATATGTGTAACATTAAGGCCAGATGATGTTTGTCTCCATTATTACACGTTATGCGTATATGTTTACCAACTCTAGTCGAACAATATCCGTGTAGTTGAAAGACGTTCTTGGCAAGGGGGCGATGAAGACGGTGTATAGAGCATTCGATGAAGTTTTGGGAATGGA
>JAYDZE010569158.1:0-12029 GCA_034509125.1 Monilaria moniliformis
ATACATATATAAATATATATACATATATTTAGTTATTATTATATTATTAATATATATATATATATAATATTAAATATAAATCCGATTTTTCTGTTTTTTCGGTTTATATAGTATATCTGAACCGAACCAAACCGAAAAATCAAAATTTATGAAAAATAAAAACCGAACCGAACCGAAATCCAAGACAAACTGAACCAAATTTTAAATTTTGGTTTGGTTCGATTCGGATTTCGGGTATTTTGCTCGCCTCGACCTGGGATTAGTTATAGCTATAATTATCAAAATTTAATTCCTTATAGCTGGGGCCACCAAGAGTAAATAAACACGGCTTTGCTGGGGCCATGCCACATCATCTGAAGAGCGAAATTCTTACAATTTAATGGGATATCTGTCAGCGATTCTTACGCATCTAATGTACAAGTGTTAATCAGCGGTTCTAATCTACTCGTGCTGTGGTCCAATTTTAGCTTATGGGATTCCGTAATTTAATGCTATTCACACTCCCAAGTCCCACCCATGTTTTGTATTCAAATAAGTCAACCCTCTAACGCCTAAGCTAATTGTAACTAATATATAATATATATGAAAAGATAAATATATATAAATTGTATAAATATAATATTTTTTAATTTAAAATTGAACCGAATCACTTTCATTTAAATTGATGTTATTACTAATTATATTATTTTATTATTGAAATTATCTTTATTATATTTTTTAAAATATGATTGAAAAATTAGTTTGATACATCCTCTAAACACAGCCACAAAGATAACGTATAAACTTTAATGTTGGTTAGCTGTGTATATTCACACATGACAAATTACATGATTTTCAATTTGATTTGGAGATAAATATGTAGATATCTAATAGAAAAATTAATCTTTCCATAAATTATTGCATAAGAGTAAATATATATATATTAATTTATTTTAAATTAATTAATATTTATAAACTGATTTTATAAGTAAAATATCTTAAAAGCTCCATTATGTATGTACAATTTATGTACATTTATCACTATTCTAAATATATATGGCTTCTCTTAACAGCTTTAGTAATTGGTTACGACAATTACTCTTTTGTGTAACCTTATTTATTTATGTTGTGGAAACCGTCAATCTCTATCTAATGTCTTTAATGTGTATAGGGTAAATATTCGCTTTTATGAAATAGCTTACAAATAATAAATAATATGTAAATTATACTTAAAAAATAAATATGACTGACTTATATTTATTGAAGTGTTGATGAGATTCAAATATGAATATTTTGATATAAAATATACCACACTATCATTGGATGACTTTCAAATGGAGCTTTTTAAATTTTAAAAAAATAATATACAAACTATATTCAATAACTTTAAAATTATTTTCGGTCGTGTCACTAATTCAACTTTACTCACAGTGACATTTCTTTTTATTTAGTACACACAAACCCTGAACCACACTTGATTTGTTTAGCCCACACAGTGCACACACTATGGCTCTGTACAGTAAGTGTATTAAGGTTGCATTAAATGCACTCATTGTCAATAGAGATTAAATGTTAGTTTGTTTCAAGAGAATGTGGTTAAATACCATTACTTCATTTGTACATTATATAAAGTATAAATTATGGAGAACTATATTTGGTGATAACACGACACAAGTAAAAATGTTTATATGTAAAATGTAGTGGTAAAGATAATATGCATTAAAGAGCACAATTAATTTTATAATTCAAAGAGTGATGCTAAATAGCCATATTATGGCTACCCACACAAACTTATTTTTGAAGATATTAGACCGATTCAGTTAAAATTTGTCCATTTAATGAAATTAAATTTATAATATTTCTCTAAAATTGATGAGAAAATAACTATTATTAAATGAATATTAATATAGTATTATTTTTTTGAATATATTAACTATTATACTCTTATGTGGATGACCCTAATATGGCCGCTCAGCTTTATTGTAATTTAAAATCAAAATACATGCTATACATGTATTCAAAGTATCGTACCCATCAAAATTGTGAAAGAGTGGCAATAGCACAAACGGCCAATAATACCAGTCCGAGCCATCATAATAGACGAGGTTGAAATAATTGATTACTTTGAGCTCTAGGAAGTTGCTGAGATGCTTCGTTGAAACCCCCTAGAAACCTCTCTCTCAGTTCCCGGCACTTTCAATTTTTTTCCCGCTTTCCTCTCCTTTTATTCCCCCTCTTCACTGTCGGAATCTTCCCACGTTCACCTCAATTTCACTCTAAAAATACAGTTAATCTGGCCGTTCATGATAATATTATCGGAATTGGATCAGATCAGATCAGATCTGTATTCGAAAACTGCATAACTTTTTCCTGAATTAATTAGTATTTTTGGAGCTGTGCATTCCTTTTTTAGAATTTAAAAAATAAACAAACTGTTGAAAGATGCAGAGGCAGTATATGGAAGCAGCGAGCGGTATGGCGGCGAGAGAGAAGCGGAGTTTGAATCCGACCAGTAGCGAGGAAGTTCAACCGGATAGGAAACGACCCGCTCTCGCTAGGTATTCTACTACGCTTCTAGCTCGAGGTTTGCTTAGATGACTAGAGATATCAGATATTCTACCTTCAGTGTATGTCTTGTGTGCATTATTGCTGTTGGAAAGTATTTGTAGCTCATGCAGACGTACAGTGCGCTTGAATTCTTACATATGTGGTGCGATTCAGCTGCAGTGAGGAAGATTCAGACGAGTTGACTTTTTTTGGGATGGGTGGTTTTTGGGGTTAAACAAGTTTTTCTTTGCGCTTGTTGTCTTTGCTATTTGTATTGCGTGACTGTGCTCTGTTTTTGGTCTTTAGTTTAGCTAAGTTGTAATACTGAGAGTGAACAGATTGCAACTTTAGTTGATTTTTGCATTTTTTTTAGTAAATTCAGTACATTGTGCTCTATTTGCTAGCTTAATCCTCACATTTATTTTGTTGCTAAGACAACTACTCATATTAGACTACAGTGCTCTCATCTTGCATGTGTGTGGAGATTTTCTAAACCTTTTGAAGCAAGATAATACGTAACTACTTTTTTGATCCTTTGAAACAATATAATAATGATAGTATGTTACTGCATATTTAAGGCTTGGTTTGGCTAGGCACTTTGTAATATGATTCATGATTAATGCAGTGTTATAGTGGAGGCTCTTAAAGTGGACAGTCTACAGAAGCTGTGCTCATCATTGGAACCAATTCTTCGTAGAGTGGTAAGATTATAGTCCATTTTGGTAATACTCATTCACTGTTACGAATACTTCAGGCCCATTATAGTTGGTATTATTGATTCTGTCTGTACTAACTAGCAAGTAGACTGCAATATATGCTATTTCTGAGGTTAACTTTTGTAGTTATTTGACTGAAGTTGCTTGATACATGTTTGGGATAGGATATTGCATAGTTCATCTAAGTGTTTCTTAACTTGCTTTACATACTTTTCATATTCTGCTTATCACGGATGATGATCCATGGCTCGTAATTTATGAATGGAATGACATTTCATATTCTGCTTATCGTGGATGATAATCCATGGCTCGTAATTTATGAATGGAATGACATTTTGACTACCAGGTTAGTGAAGAGGTAGAGCGTGCCTTGGCAAAACTTGGCCCTGCCAAAAATGGAAGGTATGACACTACAAGTTAATATTTTGTTTAGCTGATGATTGATGGTTTGCTAGTATTGATTCAAGTAGTTTAGTTGGAATACTTCTTATGCTTGTTTAGGTAAATTTAGAACCTTTTATTTTCTGCTGGCTGAGTTCATGCATTAACTAGATTTCCACCATCATGCAGGGCTTCTCCAAAAAGAATTGACGGCCCTGATGGCAGAAATTTGCAGCTTCAGTTCAGGTCCAAGTTGTCACTACCTCTATTTACGGGTGGAAAAGTGGAGGGAGAGCAGGGTACTGCAATCCATATTGTGTTGCTAGATGCAAATACAGGCCATTTAATGACATCAGGTCCAGAGTCTTCAGTCAAATTAGATGTTGTTGTTCTTGAAGGTGATTTCAACAATGAGGATGACGATGACTGGAGTCAGGAAACATTTGAGTCTCATATAGTAAAAGAGCGAGAGGGAAAACGGCCACTTCTTACTGGAGACTTGCAAGTGACCTTAAAGCAAGGTGTTGGTACCATCGGGGAGCTGACATTCACCGACAACTCTAGTTGGATTCGGAGCAGAAAATTTAGACTTGGTCTCAAAGTTGCCTCTGGTATTTGTGAAGGCATTCGAATCCGAGAAGCCAAAACAGATGCCTTCACTGTCAAGGATCACAGAGGGGAATGTAAGCTTAGTTTTGATTAAGACACACAAAGCAGCATTTGCTCTCACATCATGATCATCCATGAGATGCTAATTTTGGTTTTTTGTTTGTTTTGGTTTAACATTCGTAGTATACAAGAAACATTATCCGCCTGCCCTGACTGATGAAGTTTGGAGATTGGAGAAGATTGGTAAAGATGGATCGTTTCATAAGAGGCTCAATGAAGCTGGAATACACACGGTGGAAGACTTCTTGCGACTTGTAGTGAGAGATCCGCAGAAACTTCGACATGTGAGATATCTTTTCTCCTTCAGTTTCCTTCATATACTCCTTCCTGCATGCTCATAATGGATACTCTTTTTAATCATTTCAGATACTAGGAAGTGGAATGTCAAATAAGATGTGGGATGTCCTCGAACAACACTCGAAGACATGTGTCTTGGGTGGAAAACTCTATGTTTACTATCCGGATGAGCCAAGAAATGTGGGAATCATATTCAATGATATCTATGAGTTGAGTGGTTTGATCGCTGGTGGGCAGTATCATTCAGTTGATTCCCTTTCTGACAGTCAGAAGGTAAGTGATTTCAAAGTAGTAACGTCAGTGGGTGTCTGATTAAATTTTCACTACTTGCAAGACTATGTTTTGGAAATGTTACCTACTCTCTTCAGGAAAGGTCTAAAATTTCTTTGATGGTATCATATTTTTGCTTGCTACTACAGTACAGCCTAGATCAAGATGTAGTTACTTTGCAAGCAATTTTTATTTTGATTATTATTATAAAGAATTTGTAGGGGCCAGTCAACAATTTTATGGGTTAGTTCTTCATAACCAGGTATTGGATAATAGATAGCCAACTGTACTAAGTTTGCTTTCTGTCACTTAACCACCATAGTTACTATATATCTGATGTTCCCTCTATTCTGGGACTCCGTTGCTCAATCGGAGTTGAAATGTAAAGTGACTGTTTGAGTGGTCCCATAAAGAATTTGCAGCAAGAAATTTGATTCTTCGCCAAATGAAATGAGTAGTTGAACAGATAGCTTATGTACGTTATTCATGGCAGGTCTTTGTTGATACATTGGTGAAGAAGGCATATGACAACTGGACGCATGTAATAGAATATGATGGAAAATCGTTTCTGGGTTTCGATCAAAATAAAAGTCAAGATGCTCAAAATGATCACAGGATACAATCACAATATCAGCCTAATTCTTTTGATCAGCTTACTCTACCTACTCTCCCAGCATCAGTTGCTGCTGAACATAGTCCTGTGACCCCAGGACTGACTATTAGAGGTAACCAAAAACATGTCTTAATGACAAATTTGTTATAGTTGAGTATCAAAGCGTGTTAGGGGTAATTCTTTATTATTTTGACTGAGTCGTTCTGGCCCCTGTGAACATCTTTTTTCTAATGTATTAAAGAGGGTCTCTCCAGCTATGAAAAGTGATGGGTGTTTCTTTCTTGTGATGGACTTTGAGGATTTTCTCTCTATTTCATTGATTTATTTCTGAATGTCAGCATTTCTTCTCTTGGCATGTCTGACCTTAGTTGTTTAGTTACCCAATGAAGTAGGAATAAAATCCTTTTGGAGCTGTTTATTTTCTAGCTATTCTAATTATGCCCCCTCAGGTTCTGCTTTTATATGACCTCTGCTCACAGTAGTTTGCTTCTGTTTGTTCACCAGCTCATCACGAGAATGTTGGAAGTCAGTTTCCTACACAACCACAAAATATGAATCTCAATGTTTCTATACAGTTGGAGAGCCCTTTGTATCCTCCTAACCAGCTCATCAGTGCAGTGCAACAATCTCAGCCATCTGGAAATGATAACATGCTTGCTCTTGGTCCACCGCTCTCAACCTCTCCTAGCTTCCCTACCACTGTCACACCAAACCTTACTTCTTATAGGGCTCTGGAGGACATCCCTGAGGATGAAATCCGTGTAAGAAGTCATGAAATGCTTGAAAATGAAGATATGCAGCATTTACTGCGCATGTTTAGCATGGGTGGGAATGGTCATGCTTCTTTCAGTGCGAACGAGCAAAGTTTTCCATGCTCAGCTTACAACCCATTCTCACCTCCAAACTTCAGTTTTGGTGAGGACCGCACACGTTCATCTGGAAAAGCTGTTGTTGGGTGGCTCAAACTTAAAGCGGCTCTAAGATGGGGAATTTTCATCAGAAAGAAAGCTGCTGAGAGAAGGGCGCAACTTGTGGAGTTGGATGACTACTAGATGCTAATCTTTCACTTTCTCGCCATGTCTAGAATTCATCCACCTTACATGCTGGTTCGATATCTGTGCCCCATCTGAGGGCAAAGGGTTCTTGTTATTCGATCTCAAGGTCATGTGTGCCATAACGCATGTACTTGATAACATGTGCAAAGCTCTGCGGTTGTTCAACTTGTTTGTATTTTTCCTGCAGAGAGAAGAAATAAAATCTCAAGTCGCTTGGGCTGTGGCTTTCCAAGTACGCCCTAACTTCATGGGATAGCTTAAAAGGCTGACAATCACAAAAACTACCGCGAAAGCTAGAGGAGAGGATTGGCAAACTCAAAGGAAGCCTTTTTTCCTCGTCAAGGTGGATGGTATGTTTGTTTGTTCACTATTTCGCCCGACCAACAGCTTCCGTGACTTGTGAAGTATCGAGTGTTGTAGAGCTCAAACATATAGCTCATAACAGTGTGAATCTTACGTTGTAACTATATCTTTTTGCATTTTAATTTTAATTTTAATGTATTATTACTTGTATTCAGAATCTCAAGCCTATAAAAATATCACCATTTTTCATTTAGAAGACAACAGGTCCAGTTCTAGATTTTTTAAGATTGGTGATGACTTGATGCAATTCTATCCTTGAATTTCTTCCTGAATCTTATGAAGCCAATTGACAGATTGGTTCTTACAACTAGAAAGCAGTGGAAGAATATGATGAAATCGGATAACATGCCCACACAAACTCGCCTGTTCAACTGGCGCCTTTCCTCTCTAATACCAAGACATATAAAAGTAAAACGAGTCATCGACAAATGTATAAGTTTGGTTAAAACTGGAGAGAAAAGCTTGTAAGAAGTAGAAGATGTTCAACAAACCAACCAACTCGCATTTTTTTCAGTTGGTAATGGAAGCTAAAATAATGAATCACAACTCCTTATGTACTGAATTTTACACGTACGACCTCCAGTATCGATACCCCAAAGGGAACCGGTCCAATAAAGCATACATTAAAACAAATCTCAAAATGTAGATCTCCTTATTCAGTTATACCATCAAAAAAACAAAAAATGTTACAATCCATATCCCAATTAGGGAAATGAAACAGACTGTAGGATTCTCTTCATATTTGTCGCGTTATGTATTCCATTTGGAATAACACACAATGCTCAGCTGGAAACAATGCCGGCTCACATAAAATCATAGTCATCATAACCATCGTAACCATCAACCACCACATCATCATCTGGTTTACCAACATGCAATTGTTTCTTCTTTCCAACTGTAAGCAATAGATAACTTGTCATAAAACTAGTAACACGACCAACCAAATTCGCCATAATGTAGGATGCAACTGAGAAATGACAAACCTGTCTTCTTTTTGCTTGCATTGGCTTCTTTTTCAGCTTTTATCTTTTCGTTTGCGATTGCAGTAATGGATGAGGCAACTTCTTTGGCGTCTGCGCCTTTCAAAGAAGTCAATGACAATCTCATTACAGACTTCAGCAACCCAATATAGTGATAGCTTTTCTGTAATAGAGAAAATGGATAGGTCACAGTTCTATACAACAAATGCCAAATAAACAGCTATTGTTATGCAAATATCACGAACCTCATATGGCCGAAGTTTATGAGAGATGAGTTCCGCATATTCCAAAAAGTCACTCTCGCTGTTTGGAATAAAATTATCCAGAGTCTTTTCATCACCCTTCTTGGCAAACAATTCTGCAGTAGACTTAAAATCAGCTTCTTCAACAAGCCTGTAGAAACAAAGCACGTGTATCAATGGATACTCCGTATTAATTACTGAAGTTAATGGAAGATAGATATTTCCATTACTGCAGGTGATGGAAGTTCAATGACTGGATTCTTTCGGAGTTGAATACAACTCCTGAGTTCAGTATGTAAACCACCCAACCCCCACAACTGCAAGAACTAGAAATAGAAACTCTATATTGAAATGTGGGCATAACTTGAATGACCAAATGTATTGCTTCAGCTTTGATTTTTGATAGCCCAAGAATGAAGATGGCCGAAAATTTTAAATGCAGAGCATAAGCCTACCTCTGCTGCCGAAGTTTTTCTTCTAAAGGATCTAAAGGCACCTCTTTCGTGGCTTGAACAGCTTTCACCTTCTTTTCTTCTGGTTTTGCTGCAGTCTTTTTAACGGCCTTTTCAGGAGGTGGCAGTGGCTCAGCTTTAGGTTCCTGACGGCATAAATTTGGAGAATGTTAAGAACCCTAACAAACAAGAAAATTAAGAGCAAGTAATGCAACCAAATAGTGCCTAGCGTACTTTCGTAGGCTCCTCTTCATCTTCCCAAGAATCCTTGATACCATCTTCATCCAAATCCTCATCATCCCAATTGCTCTTCAGCAGCTCCTTTTTGCTGAGGAGATCTGGAACAGGCTCATCTTCTGAAACACCAAAAGGTCATCACATTAAGCTATTGGAAAAGTAACAAAAAAACCAAGTTACATTCATTACTCCATTAAAAGAAAAAAAAAGATAAGCAAGACAGGATGCTTAGGTGTGGTCTAGTTATGAAAGCCAACAAACATCTTGTTACTGTCCAGTCAGAGTTATTCATAATGACTCAAAGATACAACTCTTGAGACTTTCAATGACCAGGTTCAGCAAGAACAATTGCTAATCAATGTCAAATTGGTACAGTCGACATTTATTAAAAACCACAGGAGATCTAACCATATCCAAGAAGTTTAGATCCTCAACCGAAATTCAGAGATAATGGAATTTTGCTAATGATGAAACTAGCATAATTAATTCAAGAGGAAGATTATTCATCTCATTTATCAGAGGCCAAAATCATATATGGAAAGTTATCAATAGAATCTAGAGTCCTCGAACAACATCAGGTTCAATTAAACTGTACCAGCAAAATAAACACAATTTTATATAAGCCAAAGCCATCGATCAAATAGGGCAGAGAAACGAGTTGTATAAATGATGAACACGACAAACAGAGAAAATAAAATTCAACAACAATCTGAAAATCAAATGAGGTTTGAATAAAGAAATAGATATAAAAAAGTACCCCAATCCTCCATGTAGTTTCGCCTCTTCTGAACTCAAAACTCTTCTACTTTCGATAACTCCCTGATTTGGGGAGAAAGAATATAACTGTGAGTTGCTCTATAACAGAACAATTTAGAATACAGTGAACCAGTTACTTCACAATCATATTAATTAAGAAAAATATAAATCATCAATCCAATCAAGCTAAAGGATGGCGAAACTAAAGTCGAGAAACATAGAAAAATAAATTTATCAGAGCACTGTCCATGAACTGCAGTGTCTTGAGAAATAAAGAGCGGACCTTTTATGAATTATGCGAAACAGCTGAAGCGCGAAAATACAGTGCAAAAATTGGTGAGAGAAAGCACTTCAACAGAATTTTATGCTGGCACGGCGACCAGTAGGAGCGAGAGAGAGGAAGGAGAGAGAATCTGGTGGAGTTATTACTAGGGTTATTGTTTATTCTTTGCAAGCAAAAGGCGGTTTATGCTTTCATTTTCTCGGATTTGCGGTTTTAGGGAGGTTTAGTATAAGAATTTGTTTTTCCTTTTTTGATCTTTGATTCATTAAATATTATAATCAATAGAAATAATTTATGATTTCTTAAAACAAATATACGCCGCTATTACTTGAATATTTTATGCATTAGCACTATAGATCTGTAGTATATGTCTTAAGAATTAATGTTGCATCATTGAAAATGTGTCACGCTCCTAACCAAGATAAAGCATGGAATTATAATAGAATGGGTGAAATAATGAAACTTTAGTGGAGTAGCTGGCCCGGATCTACTATATAAAATTATTCGAGCATTTTGAGTTGGCAAGGATCATGCATTGATTATTAAAATAAGATTTGATAGGTAATTATAATTGACTTATTCGAGCATAATCAAATTGATCTGAATTTTAGTCAAGTTGCTTCAGCAATTATAATTATCTAATTTGAGTCTCAGTTCCAAAACATAGGGGATTAATACACACAATTAAACGAAGGCTAAACACCTACTAAAAAAGTACTCAATCTGTCTACTAAAAATAGTCTTATTTTTCAATTTTAGTCCGTCCACTAAAATTAGTCTCATTTTATTTTTGGAAATTTTTTTGCAACAGAAAATCTCTAAACATCAACATATTTATAATTTATACCATTATGACCCACCACATTTTCTCTCTCCAACCACATTTCTCCTTCTTTCTCTTATTTTACCAATCATTTTTTTTTCTATCAAATTATTTGTTTTTCTCATCTCTCTTACTTTACCAATTATTTATTAAAACTCGTGCCATCCACTAACAAGACTATTTTTAGTGGACGGAGAGAGTATAATTCTGCACCAAAAGAAAAAAACACACAGATAATTTCATGTGAAATGGCCGGCTAGTTTTCATTCTATGAAAAATCACATGATTCATAGAGTGTAGAAACTACATTTTATTAAAATAAAGAATGCCAAGACGTTAACATAAATGTGAATTGATATTAAAATATATATATATATATATATATTAAGTTTAATTGATGCGTAAAGTATGTAGGCAAACAACTAAAGTATGTAAATGTTAGTAGCTTTAAGATTAAAATGAGTATCGATTATCAACAAACTGTAAAATATTTATGAAATAGTTTTACAAATAACGCGCGCGCACGCCCACAACCACATGTGGCAGTGGCAGTCACCGATAGACGGGAGTGGATAAAAAGAATGATGGACATGGAACGGGCCGTTAGTCTCTATATTGGCCTGCTAAAGTAGTATTTCTGTTTCATATTTAGCCCATTTCAATGGATCTTAATGGGCCTCGAATTATTTAAAGAATGATGAAGTTTGAATGTGGATCAACTTTCAAGTCAACAAGCCCACTTTGTATGAATATGGACTATTCCTACCAGTTATGGTACACGAGATTCTTATACACTTAGGGCCCGTTTGATAGCTCGGATATGATAGATAAGGTAAGACGGGCCGTAAGATAAAAAATTACTGTTGAGATAAGATGAGAATTTTAATATGGTGTTTGGTAGATAAGATAAAAATATAGATAAAAATAAGTAAGATGTTTGGTAAGTTAGATTATATTATAGATAAGAAGTAAAATGACATTTTTAACCTTTGACAAATTTTAAATTTATTTTATATTTTAATGATGATTAATGTTGATTAGCCATGCTTTATTAAATATTTAAAAACTTAATTAATTTGTTAATTAGTAACAATGTTAGTTACGTAAACTAATGTTACCATAAATGATTGATTAAGTTGTTAATGAGTTATTAATTTAAATAGATTAATTTATCATTATTCTTTTAATTAATGATTAATTAAATTTTAATCAAGATTAATTAATGATTATTGTAAAATGTGCTAATAAATTCTCACAATTAATTATTAATTAATATTAATGAATCATTAATTAGTGTTAATGATTCATTAATTGGTGTGAAATTGCCATCTTCACCACTGCCATCTTCGTCACCGCCGTCGGCTCA
>JAYDZE010569169.1:0-12028 GCA_034509125.1 Monilaria moniliformis
CAGTTGCAACTACTGGGGTGTCTTGGTGGGGTGGAGATGGTGCTCAAGGACGTCGGGTATCCGGTGAAGCTCGGAAGTGGCGTCGCGGCTGCAGCGGCATACTTACAGAACACCACTCCTTTGATCCCTTCGAGAATTTGATTTCTCACAAATATTTTGCTTTTGTTATATTATGCTCTCATACTGTAAAAATTGCACCTTCATTTCCAACTCTTACGCCTTAGTATTCGGTTTAAGTGTTCCTTAATGCAACTTTCTTCATCTTCATTCATTACTTGCCTACACTTCATCTTGTGTCATATGTAATTCTAAAAGTAATGTATGATGGCAATCAATTTATATATATTTCAATTTTCATGGATAAAATACACCTACACTTCAATTTCAAGAAAATTAGACAACAACAGATCCATATTTTTAACAACTTACCATAGTACCCATAATTATAATATTTAAGAATTATTAATTTATAATATTGACGTGAACTATATATATATATATATAATTTAAGGACAATTATATAAAATAATATATTATATTTGGAAGAATATATTATTATTAAACATATAAAATACTACAAGAATATATTATTCATTAGATATACCTTAAAATCTATCTAATTTCATCTTCATGTGAATGGTTGACTTAAGTATATAGAGTTATCGAAGATGTGCTCCCACCGCCAGGGGCAAGGCCTCCTTATTCATGAATCATGAGGCGATTGAAGCGGTCAGGTCTATTGAATTTGAACGTCCAAATAAGACAAGATGGCCTGAATTGAGACAAAGAGAATGCATTATAATAATCAACTAATTATATATCATCTACAAGCATCAAACCCATATAGGGCCTCTCAGATTTACTAATATAGGATTTTGAGAATCATTCAATCTTAAAATTATTTAGCTTTTTGTTAGTTATTGTAACATATTTTTGGCAGTATTTAGTTTGATCGATGTAAAAGGTACAATGTAATTATATTATTTATGCCTATAGATTATTGTCAACTTTAACTTTTGCTAAAAAGTTGTGCACATTTTAGAATATCCTGGATATAAAATAATATTTTATAATAATTAGAAAAAAACAAAAAATGATGAAAAGAAAAAGATAATGAAAAATCTAGAAAGTCAACCAATAGTTTAGAATGAAAATTCTAAAAAGCTAATTACCCTCTTACTCTTGGCACATGGCACATGAGTAGAGAAGAAAATGATGAAAGCTTATATCAAATCAATAATAATATTGAGGGTAACAAAGCCCCAAAAGCCAGGACAAAAAAAGAAGAAGAAAGATAATAGCTCATCTACTCTATCTTTATACACCAATCTACTTCATAAAGATATTTCATGTAACTGAACCAAATACTTTTTCTGTTCTATTAAATAGTGCACACTAGATTGTGGTGTGAGTTTTATATATTAGGTAGAATGTAGTGAAAATGGAAAATGAATACTACTTCACTAGGTGGAGTGTGTTGTGGATAGAAAAATTATGATTCATGTGTAATAAAATTGTAAATAAGTAGAAAAAATATAAATAAAAAGACAAGGAATTGTATCCAATAGCAAAGAAATAAGTATGCACTAATTTGGAAAACACCCAAAAATGGCAAAGTGTGCACTATTTTGTGGGACGAAAGAAATATATTAGTAAGTACGAGAAAAAGAAAAGAATCATGTACTCAGTGAGCTAAGTCCTCGCTCCCTACACCAGCACTTGATTTGTCAAGCATTCGTACGTTGTAACGATCATATACTCTTGCCCGATTTTCTGTCCACCATTGTTCTGCTTGTTTCTCACTAAATCGCTTTCGGCTGCACTCAACCATATATAAACTTCATTCTTAAATGAAATAAATATAAGAGATATTAAGTACTTTCTCAACCTCAACCTCAACATCAATGTTTTCCTTCCCAACATAACTAATTGTGGCAATTGCGCCTAAATACAAGAAGTTTCACTCAATTCTATTTGTGCACATGAACTAAATTTCCAGCCTCCAAATACACGAACTTTCCATTGTTTTGATTTTTCACACGATTATCAATTTCCTCAGAGAATTAATGTCATCGTGGTCTGCTAAAGTGACAAATTAAAGCTATCATGACTTAGTTGAAGTGTCGTAGCCAACTACATCGACCATTTAAGTCATGTAGACATTTTAGGTGTCCACCTCAAAATTCGTGTATTTGGAGGCAGAACTTTTAATTCATGTGAAAAACCAGATGTTGGTGAAAATCAATGTATTTATGTGCAAATACCCCTAACTAATCAGCAAAAGTCTAATGAAACTTTATCAGACACATTATGCTCAGAAAGATAAGTCTTAGAGCTGATGCTTGTTCACATGCTAAGGTTAGTGAAATTTCATTACAAATAATGACTCACGCCAGCAAATGAAGCTTCAAATGTTAAAGATGGTCAGAGCCATTCCTTGAATGTTACTAACTGCAATTAAGAAAATACACGCAACCACCAGTATTATATTACTCATTGGTCTTAACCCCTCGAAAAATAGCCCAGACATTACTGCATACTATGGCTTGAGTTTGGGAATGCTCAGACAAATGCTGTTTGGTGCTTTCCACAGTTTTGTCATGTTATTATGTTAACATATCAAGCATATCCATTTTGAAAACAGTAGCGCAAGTTAAAAAATCCACAAGAAAAGCTAGGCTAAAGCAACATGAATTATACCTGAAACGAACACGCCTCAGATCTTTTAGCCCGCCGGGTAGGGAGGTAAGAGTTATATAAACACCAGGCTCGTCTTGCTCAACTGACTCATTTTCATCATGAGAATCACTTTCTTTTATTCTGATTCCAGTTCTCATGAATGCTTCTGTTTGACTTTGTTTGTTGTAATGAAAACTGTGATGGCTTGCTATGCTGGACCCGTTAGAAGGCAACAGGTTACTTGATTCATATGGTTGCACTTCCTGGCCATCTATTTGACCATTCAGCATATCAACAGAGACATTGGAAACGTCATCTGTCGAGAGCATACCAACAGGAGTGAAAGGCGGAGGCTGGAAACTGCTTGCAGAAATAACAGGAAGCCTTACAGCCATCTCCTTTAGCTAACATAAAATAATAAAATAAAATGAATAATTAAAAATAAAATAAAAAAGCATCTGGCAGGCCCAACTAGAGCTGGAAATATTGCATATAATAATAATTATTTTAAATTGTAAATTTAACCCCAAGAGTGGGGCATGCCATTGCGTCGTGCATCCATACAACTAGTTGATTAACTACACTAGTTTGAATTGACAAGCAAAGTTTTGCAGATTGCACCAATGAAATTCATTTCCTCCTATAACAAGACATCAGAGTGCTACGAAGAAACCAAACAAGAAATGATTTACATGGTTAAATGGATAGTTGCGTTGGAAAGAGATGCCCTTTACCGGTGTAGCAAAAGTCAAGAGGAATTACAAATAGCAGTTATTAAACATTGACTCAGAATTCCATACCAATAAATCAGTTTTACGAAAAATTCATCTAAAGATCTGGAAACTCAGCACATCAGAAAACTCATATGGTGATGAAATATGAAAGATCACTATCTACTTGAGTTGCAAAGTTCTTTCTCTCCTCTAGTCATAGGGTTATTACATTTTATTTCTATGTTTGTTACTAATTCAGGTAGCATAAGAGAGATTAAAGTAAGAATCTGGCTCCTTTTAGGGAAATTAAATCTGCCCCTCAGAATGATAGATCTTCATCCGAGGTGACATAATATGAACTATCTGACATTGTTTAGGACACAAAACAGTTATATCTGTTCCAGAAATTACATAGAAGCAAGCACACACAGGTAACCATTCATAAATTGGATTGTCAGAGATTCACTTACTTGTGTAGTAAGGGACTTAATCACTTCTTTTGCAGCTTTGCTTTTAGCAGTCTCTTCCCCTGCAATTGCTATTGCCTCCTTGAGCTGTTTAGTTGATGTTTCCAGCTCCACTTCCTGAAGTTGAGCCTTGTGGGTGAGATTTTCTACCTGTTCAAACACTCATATGTTAATTGCAATGTAATCTCATAATTTCATGCTCATGGGATCATAAAATTATTTCCAGTAAAGACCACATTAAATTGAAGAGTTCAAACACTTTGAGCCTTAACATGTACCAGATAAATTTATCAAGTCCTTTTACAGTTATAATCAAACCCCATGAACTGCAAAGACATATTTTCCCTCTGAACATGACGAATAAAAGGCAGTAGAAAATCAGAGATTGAAGGAAAATATAAAGTTGATATAAAAGGAAAACTCATTGTAGGAGACAATTGATTGAGGAACTATTAAAGAAATTACATGAGTCATTAGAAGCATAATGTCAATATTCAGCTTGTAGCAAAGATGTCGATTAAGTTATAATATCAGAAGATATTGGCGATCTACTATCTATTGTCTTCTCTGGTATGAGAAAATACAAAACTGATAGAAAACTTGACTCCCGCTAAATTCAGCAGAGGTGAATCTTATGCATAATACTTGTTCAAAGCAAACAGATAAAATAAAGCAGTTTTCCTGAGCCGTTTTATATATATATATATATTTAAGAAGTATCTCCAGTAATTACTTTGATGTAGCGTTAACTTCAACATGAGATCAAAATGACTGGACAGAGCACCAAGAAATTATTTGTGAATAAATGTAAGATGAAACAGATTAAATAAGGCACCTGGGCTTTCAGTTTTATAACTTCCTGGCTAAGGCTACCATTTGTCAGTTTAGCATTGTTCAGAGCCGCCTTAGGTGATGTAAGTCCTCCCAAAGTAGGAGTCGGTGTAGTAGAACGTGGGGGACTGCCCCTTCTTGATATTGGTGATGTTGATCGAGAAACGATTTGCGATCCAGGAACTGAAGCTGAAGAGAATTTATCCGAAGATCCAAAGACTGGATTAAAAGACTTAGAGAAGCTGTTAGGACCCCATTGACTTGCACTTGGGATCGGTGACACACGATTGCTACTGAAATCAAGTTTCTTATTCCTCTTTGTGGTGTGCATCTCTCCGTGTTTTGAGGATTCTATAGAAGAGAACCTAGTCAGCGGGGGCTGGGATCTTATATCCAACTTTTCATCTTTGACTACAATATCACTTATCCCCTGATTCATACTTCCTCGTCTACTCACAGATGACTGAGATGGTGTGTCAGCTACAAAAGGCCTTTTCAATTTATTGAAGCAATTATCACAAACACGGTATGGTTTGTTCGGATTTGGTGCCATAGAAGCCCTCTGTGACTTCTTGCTGCTGCATGAATGACAAAACACAAGTCCACAGTTGTAACAATTGTGACATTTTCTTTTGAAATTAAATGGTTGGCGGCAGCCAGAACACATGGATTGATCAGCCCCAGAAACCCCCTTATGGAGGCATATAGCTGCAGTAAAATTAGTACCACAAGCAATACTCTTCACTTGCTTATCCTTTAAAGCTTCTACTAAAGTTGGAGAATTTCTGTCATCTGCATCTCCATGACCTAATCTACCATTTGCTCCCTTCCCCCAGGTATAAACTTCAATTTTTGAAGTCAAGACAGCCACATGGTAAGCACCACAAGCTATCTCCTCCACAAAACTAGTAGCTAGTTTCCCTTCAACACGAGAAGGGAGCTTCCCAACAGCTTGTGGGTTGCCTAGCTGCCCATAAACTGGACTACCCATAGTGTATACATGACCAGATGTAGTAAGAGCTACTGTCATGCTGTGTCCACAAGTAACCTGGCAAAATATTGGCTCAACGAGAGCAGCAACACAGGTTGGGACAAGTTTTGATTCCTTGTCACCATGTCCAAGTCGACCTTTGTCACCGTCACCCCATGTAAAAAGTTTGCCTGAAGAACAATTACTGGAACTTGAGCTTCCATCCACAACATCAACAACTGCAGCAGTATGCCAAACACCACATGCCACTCGTATGGTACGGAAACCCGTCAGGGATTCCACTTCTCTGGGTCTCGAAATACTTTCCCTATCTCCATGACCAAGAACCCCAAATGTTCCATCACCAAAAGTGAACAACTGGCCTGCAGATGTCACAATAGCAGTATGCCAAGGCCCAGAAGAAATTGCAGATACATGAATCCCCTCCAGTGGTCCATTTACTATTTTTGGTATCCAATGACTCACTTCATTCCCATGCCCTAAAGCACCAAAATGGCCATCACCCCATGTATACAAGTCTCCAGAAAGTGTGACTGCACAAGAATGATAATCACTACATGCAACAAGCTCGATTTTAGTGTTCATGAGGGCATTCATCAGCTTTGGATGCAGCACATCGGAATCTATACCATGACCAAGCCTGCCTCTCAATTCCTCACCCCAAGAGAATATTTCTCCACGCTTGTTTACTAGAGAAGCATGTTGTCCGCCGCAAGCTATGGTCTGCACATCTAATACAACAGCAGAGTCCAATGCCTTGGGAAGCAATGAATCCATCTGTACACCAGAACTACTTCCAACTCTGTGTGGTCCACCACCAATAATGCCATCACCTGTCCCCTCTCCCCAAATGAAAACATCCCCCAGAGCATCATTTTCGTCATGACCAGAACCTTGACTTGATGAACTTACAGCACTGGAAAGGCTTACTCTGAAGCCATCCGCTCCCATACCTTTCATGAGACCATGCACACCATCTGAACCTCCAGAGGTAATCAAATGGGTGGAACCACTGGCAGACTCAAAAGGGAAGAAACTCTTTGGAGGTGCAGCATATATAACATCTGAAAATGCCTTATCCACATCAGTTTTTGGAGGACTATCATAAGGAGTTTGGAGGTAAAGTTGACTTCCATCCTGCTTAGGTAAAAATGACCTTTTTGAGAGAAAAATTCACTTACCCAATCCGTACAACTAAAACTAGGAAAGAAGCTCCACATGCAAACATATGAAAACAAAAGCAAACTTACCTTCTGCAAACTATCACCACCTCCAAATGGAGAATGTAGTGGAGAACTTCTTCTTGTGTATATTCTAGGACTAGTAGCTCCAGAGGAAATACCATCACTCCTTGATTCTGTTCTCCATTTACGCTGATGATAGCGGGAAATCAATGCCTTAAGCCCACTAAACCACACTTCTGCTTCTTCCTTATCCTTGCATATCTATCCAATGCAAAGGATATATACCATCAATGTGAAGAAGCTCAGAGTAGCAAGGACCAAAATAATTTTTCCTGAGGAATTTGAACACTTCAAAAGAATCTCACCACATCAAGTGATCTGTCATTATATATCAGAGAAAAAGACTGATATTCCTTCTCAGGTCGTGGGTACCTTTGGAAAATTGGCTGCATGAAAAAGCAAATAAGGTTACATGTATCAATTCACATGGATTACTTACTTTTGCTATGCAGACTGACTGATTCCTGCTATTAGAAGAGAAGATCTTATGCAATCTTTTCATATGCTATTTCCTTAATAACTTGATTTTGATAATCTCTTCTTATTGTTTAGCTATCTATATATTTACTTAGTTATCTAAAATAAATGAACAATGGAATGAGGATTATGTGATCTATCTCCATGGCCCTAGAGTTAGGATTTCATCTATATAATGGATGAATTAGAAGTAGTCTAGCATGGTAGGATTTTATTAGAAAGTAGAACCTTGTTTGGACTTGGGTAAGCTCATCCTGGTCGGTGTTTTGCTGGGCAGAAGAGTTCCAGGAGCTCTTTTGAGGTTCTTTTGTTATTTCACTATTATCTGTTGCTGCCTGAACTCTTCTTGAATATAAAGAGTATGTCTATCTACAACCTTGACTCTATCACAGACTTTTGGCAGAAATTAATATCACAAACATCAATTACTTTATCACCAGTCAACAAGGACGTTTTAACAGAGCTACACATGAAACTTTGAAAAGCACATATAAAGTTCTGACCACAAAGTAATAACAATAAACATAGTTTTGTAGATCTTCAATTTGGAAGAACAGTATTAGCGGTATTTATGCATCTTTCTTCACACTCTATAACACATATTCACATGCCTGGAAACTAATAAGGATGTTTATATGAAAAATATTTTAGCAAGAAATGGAAAGAAGTGATATTTTTCTATAAGTGGATTGCTTAGCAATTAATTGTTCAGCAAGTAACATACAGTACTATGTCATCTTTAATTTGGCACCTGAGAAAAATAAAGACGATATCCATATTATGGGGAACGGGCTAGTAATTCTTTATATGAATTTAATGAAAACTTGTAAGTTATAAACATGGTAACTCCTAGATTGAGGCAGTTTTAAATACACAGACAACATCTACTTTAGCATGAAAATGTTAGCTAACCATATGAAAACAGTAAAATGAATATAGAGGGGATTGCTGTATAAATTTGCTACCAGCACTTATTGAAACTTAAGTTAGAAAATGGATTAACTAAAGAACCATCATCAAATATAATAGAATCATTACATGCATCACCTAAGGAGAACCTCACTAAAACTGTAATTGTCAGAGAAATTTGGGGTCTAGAAAAGCCTTGTAAGCTGTATTCTGATTTTCAGCCTGTGCAGATGCAGATTTTCTATTTTATCTGTCCTGAAAATGTGTGGGCAACAAGACTTGAACCCAGGGCATGCACCTTGCTAGGACAGCAAGTACCATTAATAAATTGAGGTGCAATATAGCATCACTTTGATCTATTAATAATTACATTTTGAAAACAATAAAAAAAAAACAATCTAAAGCAAATTTATGATCTGACATAACAAGAACTCTAATAAATAAATAAAAACATTTTATAGTTTAATATAATGGACCCGCAGACTAGATATACATGGCAGCACAAAAGATTTTCTGAGTAAGAAACTTACGGTCCGCTGACCAGAGATAATCCTGGATACGTGACTAAGTTTAAGGTGTTTCTCTTCTTTACCCGATAACCATATCAGAACAGACTCATCCTGAAATCAAGTGCATCCAATTATTAGATGTTTTCAGGTGTTCACATGCTTTTACATGGGAGAATGATAATCAATTACTCTGTAATCCACATAATTGCTTCATTTTATGATAGAAATGCAATTATGCCATGCTTCATTAGTTACATGAATCACATAAATGCACTTAATAAATCTTCCATAGTTGTGGATACAGAAGAAGAAATTTAAATCCATTGCTTTAAAATATTATTAGAGAATTCCGTGACAAAATTATCATCAATATCTATCATTTTTCTTGTTACAATTTTGGAAAAAAGACACCAACTTATTCAAGGATTAGCGTATTGAATACGTTCAACCTCCAGACTAGCTGGCACATAACAAGACCAATGATAAAGGCCATGTTTATTTATCCTTGTCCACTACAGAAATGACAGAAGACCCAAAAGAAGAGCCACAGAACGAGGAAATGAAAAATACGCCGGGGTTTTCAAGGTCTTACATTTGCAAGGCGAAATGGACAAAACTTGGGCTTTCCTCTTCTTCCATACTTGAGTAAGTGTGAGCCTTTCTTTAGAGCAGTAATTGCCTGTTGTGAAAGTCAATCAGAGCCTATATTATGACAGCCAGAGAAGAAATCCCTCCAAAAATATAAGTCTAATACAAAGAAATATGAGATGAAACATATTAAACATTTATTGCTAAATAATTGCGGGAATAGATATATTCACTGAAACAACTCCAATGCCCAAGGCCCCAAATTACATCAAAAGAGACCACATTTACAACATGAAAGTCCACAAAGCTTAGTCCATGACAACAAGACTTATATATGAACATTTACACTCTGCAGCAAAGCATGACAGGTGAGAGCAAAGCAAACAAATAGTTCACTCATCCGCAAAGCAAACAAATAGTTCACTCATCCGCAAAGCAAACAAATAGTTCACTCATCCGAAACTCAAAAGGAAACACAGTTAGTTCCATCCATCTGAAGTTACGAAGTGAGTTTCTTGGACTTTATGGGGACCTAAGCGATGGCAGAAGGGTTGGCCCATAATAATTGGTAAAGAACGTAAATATATGTGCTCCAACAAAATCACATTCTCAGTGTGATATTAACTAAACCAATTCACCAGTTAAAACATACTAACAAATCATGCGTTATTCTATTTATAGTAACCTCATCCTTTACAATTTGATCTTTTAAATCTTTAAGCACCTGCGACATCATTACTGGCTGCTAACATGCATTTTGTGCATTGACTGAACCAGAAGACCTTTTCTGAAGTGGACAAAAATACACCTGAGAAAACTATGTCCATCGATGGTAAAAAGAGAGCTGTCGACAAAATTGGAATGTCTGTAAACTGCATAATTGTAACGATCATTTAGTAACAAAGTACAACGGCTATCATAAAAAAATCAAGAAAACCTAAGAATATTTTATTTTATGGAAGAAACAGCCGAATATAAACTCTTCAAACTGACCGTTTGCGATCATGTTTCCGAGCAATCGAATCAGTTAAACATGATAGAACAGAATAACGGTATCACAAAACTATTGAACAGTAGCAGCATAACTGACAAAACAGCTGATCTCAGGACTTCATGTCAACGTGAATTCACACACACACGCACACAAAATACACACACAGACACATTACACACACTGACAGATTTACACACACACACAATTTACACACAGACACACCCAATACTGAAGAAATAAAGATATACACACAGACAAACATACACATGACACACACTGACATAAATATATTTTATATACATATATATATATATACCTGCTCGATGTCTCTCTCCACAGGGCCACCAGCTTTGCTGACCTCAGCGCTGCTCATCCTACCGCCGTTTCGTGACGTCAGAAAAGGGATTCATTCCCGCGTCCCCATCAAAGCCCTAAATCCTTAACCCATTTCACCACCCACACTCACCAACAACTCATGGCCTCCAATCAACTGCGGCGCATGCAGCAGTCGGAGCTGCACGAACTGCACGTAATGCAATTGCAGAGAGCCCCTAAATCAGCGAGTGAAGTTGAATTTCTCAAATGTATGGAGACTAAAGCAGTAGAGAGGAAATGCAAAGCAGGGAGGGGCGTTAGGGTAACCCCCCAGCTGTCGGTTGACGACTATTGCGACTCCGAGGTCGATTTTTGCGGGAGAAATAGAAGAATTGGTGGAATCCAGTGGATTTTTGATTTGATGATCAACAGTTCTCCGCAGCAGACGTTAATGGCAGGAGAGAGAGGAGAGAGGAGAGAGTGGACTCCTCTTTACATGAAATACATTACGAATTTAATACTCGTATTACTAAAAGAGAACGTGTAATGACTCCCATGACTATATTTCTTTTGATATGGTATCTTCTGCCATCTACATATGTGTCAACCCTCTATATCTAATATAATATAATTATGCCAAATTATGGTGTGTTGTCCAAACTTTGAAAGAGATTCTTTCTAATTTTAAAATGACTTAATATTGTTATTTTTTTTACTAACTTTTAGTGTTTTCATAATCGAAAAATTCAAACTTTGCAAAAAAAAAATATTTATATCATATTTGATATAATCTGACGATAGAAGCATAAGTCAATTCGTCGGATTATTAGGCGGATCTTTTTGGAATAATCATGTTTTGTATCTCCAATGTATACCTTTCAAATAAAAGTCGGCAACAAACGAGACATAAATCAAAATTTTCTTAAAGTTGAGCAGTTTTGATGTGAAAACATGAAAGTTGGAAACATAAAATATGATTAATCAAAACAAATTCACATCAATTAAATTATAATTCACTTAAGAATTCGGTAAACTACTAATCGTTTCATCAACAAATTATATCAAAGCGGGATATAAAACAAAGTTTTTTGCAAAATAAAGATTTTAAAGAGACAACGAAAATTAAGGATATCTTTATGGGAAACACTGAAAACAAGAAAGGTAGTGCAACTTTCAAAAATTATTATTCCCTAACTTTTCTTTTGTATTCTTTTTCCTCATTCATAGTTTCATACCAATTATTATTATTATTATTATTATTATTATTATTATTATTATTATTATTATTATTATTATTATTATTATTATTAT
>JAYDZE010569180.1:0-12028 GCA_034509125.1 Monilaria moniliformis
TATATATATATATTTATTAAGATATAATATGTTATTTAAAATATTTTAATTTAAGTAGTCCACATAAAAGCTCATAAGATTTCTGAAGTATCAAATTCAAAAATAATAAATAGTACTCTATTGCAAAATAATAGACTCTCGTATCTTATATTACAATAGTCACAAATAATATTGATTATATAAGGCATAATTATTATAGTATTATTTATAATTAGTAGTTAGGAAAGAATTTGAGATGTTATATGTGGGCAATAATTTAAAATAATTTTAATAACAATAATTATTGTTCATCAAATTAATGTAGTTTATGCAACCATATAATTAAGATAATCATGTAGAAAAAATAATATGGTCTCAAGAATAATTAGAATTGAAGAAAAATATGAAATTAAATTCCACACAATGCTACGTAGAATCTGGAACTAAAGAAGAAGCTTGAATAGTAATGATTGCTTTTACCAAAGGAAAAAAAATACAAATTAAGTAAAACTACTTTTATTTACTAGAAGCTCAATACATGGTTCCTCTTGAATCGAACAAGAGATTTAAGAAGGTCGTCATCGTAATCTCCACATTTGATTAATTGTGTAACTAGAAGCTTCTATATATATATACATGGTTTCTACGTCAGCGACTCATCTTACATTATTTTCCTGAAAATTAAAGTTGTGCGATTAATTATAATAAGGACTATAACAAATAACTAAATCAACTTGCCAGAAACGTCACACAAAAGCTGATGGAATGATGATCAAAAGCCTTAGTACATATATTGTAAACATAATAATGCATCCAACTAAAGAGCCAAAAAAAATGACGATAGATATGAATCTTAGTTGGTAGGACGTTTTTCCTCCAACTAGTAGGTCGGAAATTTGAGACACCACAAGAATAAATGGATAACCATTATTGATCATTTTTAATTTAAAAAAAAAAAAACAAAGAGCCAAAATATCTATCCAAAACGGCTAAAATTAAAGATTCCTTTTATTTCTTTCTGCTTTTGTTATCTATATGTTTATGTTTAGAGTATTTGAAAGCGGTGCGATAAAGGTAAGGTCGCGTTTTCGGTCGGTCGTTTATGGTCATATATTAAGTCATCTCCACTATGAAAAAAGGGGAAAATAATAAAAATAAAATTGAAGCATGGAGTTGGAAGTGCGCTTTTGTTGTGCAGACATATGGATTAAATAATCCGTTGTTTTATGTGAGATCTATCATTGGATTATGTGTGGGCAAAACAAGGCAGTAGATACACATGAATCACACCTACTTCTTTTTTCTTTTTCTTTTTTGCTTTCGGACTAACTTAATTGGGATTTGATGATGAGATATCATGTGAGAATTCCATGCAATAATTTGTAGTTTTTTTTTTCCTACACTGTTATTCTAAATTAATATTTTCATCTTATAGATTATATTGTTGATGTTATGGTTAATTCTAAAAAGATGCATTTTGACAAATTTTGTGATTGAACTTCAAAATATTTGAATAATACTATCGCCGCCTATTTTTGAAGCAGAACACCTCAAAATTTCTCAATGTGAAAACGATTTCTAGTTTAGCAGTTTCAGTAATTGGAATGTGGTGTTGCATCCACCGTTTGAAAAATATTTTAAAAATTATAAATTTGATTAACGATATCGTTCTTCCCGACCTCCAAATCCAAAGCCACGGGATAATCTTCACATATGTAGCATAAACAAAATATAAATATAAACAAATCCTTCTTGATAAGATATATATTAGTTAATTAAGACTCGAGGAAGAAGCAAGGCCACTAAGTTAATTAATTAAGTGATTTTCCGAAACATAATCACACAACCCATTATCTGATAAGAAGAAATCTTAAAACGAGTATATCTATATATGTATGAATAAAAAGGGACGAATAAAACCATGATACCATGCACTACATGGGATAGCCATGATGACTAAGCTCCGAACTCACACTATTAATTGGACTATAATGTGTAAGGATATGATGATTGATGACTAAGAAGAGCACAAAAATAACATAGGTCATCAATCAAAGTAGCGAGTAAATATCTCGTTCCCCATTATATTTTTCAGTGAGAAAATATCTCGTTCCCTATTATATTTTTTTTATTGAAATAGCGACACTATTGTGAACCAAATTAATGATACAAATACGAATGTCGCCCAACACCTAGTGGGAGTTGATCTCCCGATAGATGGTCCGACACAAATTTTAGCTTAGAACAAAATATCAAAATTTTACAAATTTAGAATTCTAACCAAGCTATTCATCACGAGGTCTAGCTAGAATGGTAGTTATAGAAAAAACAAAAGAAAAAGAAAAAGTAAAGGATTGGGTTATCCTCATGTTGGATAACTACTATTCCACCAACTAAATTAACAGAAGCTTCAGTTTGAGATCAGCATTGAATTAGTGATGATAAGAAGATAATGTAATATAATGGAGTTTGGTTATCCTTTACATACTATTAAAGGTGGAGAAAGATTTGCATTGTCCAACTTCAGTATAATGTTTTTTTAGTACAAAAAATTAGTGATCACAGACAAGGTCCTACTTGAAGAGGAAGCAGCCTCACAGAATAGATTGCAACGATATTTCTTTTTAAGAAACATTTATGTATTCAAGTAATATCTATTCCAAATATCATTAGAAAATATTAAATTAATCTACTTCTACTTTGTGATCTCAATGTAACGTAAAGTAAGATAATGATTTATACTGTTACTGACATCTCTTATATAAAGTTAATATTATATAAATCATCCAAATACTTTGATAATATAATGTACTATTAAGATTAATTCAAAATCTCATAATTTTTATCTTGTAAATTAGTTTGTTATCGAAACAAATGTATATTTATTTAGGGAAAAGATAAATGTACATAATTGTACATACATAATACCCCTAAATTTTAAATTAAATTGAATCAATTTTATTTAAACTAATTTTATTATTTATTTACTAAATTACCCTTATTATATTTTCAAAGATATGATTGAAAAATTGATTTGATAGATCCTTCAAACAAAACCACAAAATTGATTTGGAGATAAATATGTAGATATTTAATAAAAAAAGTTATCTTTTCCTAAATCTCCAAATATCTAATTTAGAAAAACTAATTTTTTTAAAATTATTGTAGAAGGGTAAATATGTAATATATTTAATTTATTTTAAATTAATTAATATTTATAAATAGATTTATATATAAAATATCTAAAAATAACTCATCATGTATGTACAATTTATATACATTTATCACTACTTATTTATTTATTTGTGGTGTTTTGAGTAAGCAAGAAAAGGACAAAACATAAAGATTCAAATTTCTAAGAATGACGTGTAATCTGATTAATATATATCCGAATGTACATCGAGAGAAAATTTGTGTTTACCAAATATAATTACACGTCATGCCATGTGTATAGATGGTTAGTACGATGTGTTGATTTTCTAGTATCAGATAGTTGCGCGAAGTGACATCATTTGAGGTATTGTCTATTACCATTAGTGGCATTAGATTTCCTGCAAATCCACTATCTACATGGCAATCGGTTCATCCAAACATCGAAACATAACACGTGTGCAAACTGTCTTCAATGTATCATACAAACGTACAACAATAAAAAGTACAAGATGCATATAATGTAAAATCTAAGTCGTAGTATATAATTTATTTACGCGACATATGGTAAAAAAAGTACAAGATGCATACTTTGTGAAGTCTAAATCTTAGCAAGTTTTTTTCTATTTTTTTTCTCAAAAAAAAAGTCTAATTCTTAGAATAGCATTTATTTAGGCGATATATTTTCTAAAAAGAACGAGAACCATGTCATTCCTCGTTCAAACGTACAATATTTAGTAAGTATGATATAAATCTTGTTTTCAAATAATTACAGCTTGAGAAACAACAAAATAATTAACTAAACAATAAGCAACCCTATACCTTCTCTATCAACATACGAGAATATTGTCGGTGTAATTAACATTGAATACGAACAAACATTTCAACATGCTGATTGCTGAGTTAAATCGAAATATGAACTAATTATTATTCTCTATATACTTCCCAACATGAAAAGCACTATTAAACATCTTAATTTTTTCACTTTTATTGTATTGTTTAATATAATTTCAATTTAGTATTCAGAGATTCTCTCTCCCCCCTTTACTGCTCAATTGGTAATTTATTCTGATTTCGAAACCAAAAGACAAAAAATATTTTTCGTAAATCTAATAATATAATAAAATGCAAATATTTCTGGAGTGGTCAGCACGACTACGAGGGGCAATTTAGGTAAATCCTCAGAAAATTAGGTAATTACTAAAGGAGAAAAGTAGAGGAGACCATTACTGTGTGAGATTGGGTAGTCAAATAACTCCGTCACAGTCTAACGAATCCATGCTTTCACACCTATGACGATCGATGCCAGCTTTCAGTAGCGGATTGGGTCACAGTATCCGTTACCGCTAATTTTCACACCGCTGTTTTATTTGAATAGATGTCTTCTTTTTTGAATTATTACAATTTTTTTACACAAATATTTGGTTATTTCATGAATTTAAAATCAAACTCACTCGGAGTTAAATGATATAGTTGTAAAGCCGTATTAATTGTGACCTACTTTTCTTGCTGACGAAATATTATCAAAATTTCTACAAAAACATTTATTTGATAACAAAATATATATAGGATTCCTCATTGGTTGGGGAATTTGACGTTAGCCGACTATAATTAAATAAAATATTTGATTTTCAATATATGTATGGGATTAACTTTTTATTCGATGAGTATTGCCACGTAAGTATATATATTTTGTCGGATCAATTAACCATATTGTCGGTATTTCAAACAAAAAAATATATTATATTCTTAATTGGTTCATGGAGTTGTGGTGGCCATCAGCTATCGCTGTAAGAGAAAAATATACTAGCGACAAATAACAAAGTCGATTACAGCAATTATTTTTTTATAAAATGATGAAATCATTTATTTTATTGCAACAATAAAATAGTTAGTGAAGAGGTGAAAATCTTGAAATGGGACCAAAGACGGATATATAAAGAGAAAATCCAATCCACCATAAAAGCCAAATGGTGCAATAATACCAAATTAAACTGTGGTTGGGTTAGCCACAAGTAGCAACCGTAGGGGGCGAGGACCCCCTCCGTACGGAAACGTAATATACATTGATAATATTATTTAATTATTGGTCGCCATTATTGGAGTTAGTATTAAGAAGAGGTGGTACTAGTAGTAGCCCACATCAAATAAAGTTTGTATTTTTTTTGAAACAACAGGCAGCTGGAATCCCAAACCCAAACTCCAAAGTGCAAAATCGTCTTTTTATAATTAATAGTTGGTTGAATAAAATCGCCATTAATAATATTCTAAGATAATATTTGCATTCAAGTAGGCTATGAAGGTGTCAACAGTAATTTAGCATGCTCGCTAAAATGGTAATTGATTCTTACCTTTGTTTCGTTCATTTGCTTGATACATTTTTTTAGGAACCATTTTCATTCAACTCCTAATCCTTCTTATTTTAGATTTTGAAAAAATTACCCATGTATATTATATAATTTTACAATTGTAACTTTAGAATTAAAGAAACACACACAACAACATACAATAAATAAAATAATGAAATTAATAAATACTTAAAATTAATCATGGCGTAAATTTTTATTATTTTATTAGGGGGTAATTCTACTATTTTGATCTCAAATTCAATTTTTATAGTGACAAAAAGTAAATAAAGTTGGTGTGTGATGGGTCTGCTCGTTGATTGTGGTGTGCTGCTTATTGGAAATAACAATATATATAAGTTTGTCATTGTTTTTATGCAAAAAGAGAAAACTACTTAAAGCAGGGACTAAATTCAAATTGTAGCATTACATTGTTTTTATAATTATATTATATTATATTATAATTGTTCTTCGGTCGCAACATGGTAGTTTAATATTTTTAAACATGTCATCTTAATAATTGACAATACGTAGCATAGTTCTCATTTGTTTGGTATGATTAGCAGCAGTACATGTCTTATGATAACGAAAATAATAGTTATATCAATTTCAGAATTCATAGATGTTACAAAATCTTTTAAATAACCAAGAGCAAGTCATTTTTTTATTCTTTTTTTTTTCTGACTGGGAGGGTGAGATTTTTGGGAAATGGATTTTGGTTGCCCATCTTCTAATTAAAAATATTGAATTCTTCTTAGGGTCCGTTTGGTAAAATAGATTTGGAATTGATATGTAACTATAATTATATGAAATTGAATTTGAAGTTATAGTATTCTAATTTAATTCCAAATCCTTTGTTTGGTAAATCAAAAATTAAACAAGTTTTGTAATTGACTTTTGATCGAATAATTTTTTATTTATATACATTATGTAATTATATAATATTTTTTATATATTTTTTGAATTGTATGTGCAAGTGTATGTGTTGTGTGTGTGTGTGTGTGTGTGTCGTGTGTGTTTGTTATGTGTGTTGTGTGTCTGTGCAGTGTGTGTATTGTGTGTGTGATGTTGCCGTGTGAGATGTGTATTTGTTGTGTGTGTAATTTTGTGTGCCGTATGTGCTGTGTGTGTTTTTGTGTGTGCAAATTATGTATTTGCGTGTAGTGTGTGTATTGCGTATAATGTGTGTGTGTGTATTGTGTGTGCGATTTTGTCGTATGTGTTGTGTGTTTGTTGTGTGTGTGTGTGTATTGTGTGCAATGTGTGTGTGCGCGCAGTATGTGTATTAGTGTCGTGTGTGTGTAGTGTGTGCAATGTGTGTGTGCGCATTATGTGTATTGGTGTCGTGTGTGTGTAGTGTGTGTATTGTGTGAAGTGTGTGAAGTATGTGTAGTGTGTGTGTTCGAGAGGTACTCAGTTTTATATATATTTGGATTTCCAAATCTTTACTTTAACTATAGAATTCAAATTGCGGAATTGGTTGGATTTGGAATTGGAATTCAATTCCAAATCCAAATATTTTTATATTACCAAACAACGGATTTGGAATTGAAAGTTACAATTCTAAATCAAAACTTCCAATTCTGTGATACCAAATGGACCCTAACAATAAAATTAGTTAGATTCATACACTAATTAGTATAATATAGAAATTTAAGTTAAATCTAATTAATAAATTTATATTTTCAAGATAAAATACCCGTTAACTGGGAATAACTAAACTTCACTAAATAAGTTGAGACAAAATTTTAGTGCTTCAAAATATGTGGATAACTTTGACAAGTAATTTATTGATTAATTTACATTTGACGACTTTGCCACATTCTAACACGTGATTTCGGTTTAAGGGGTAATAATCCCTTCACTAAAGGTAATAAAAAATGTATTGAACTCTTTGAATATTATGTGAGCTTAAATTATTTGGGATACACAATTCTCCTCGTCACAAGCATATAATGAATTCTTAATTATATATTTAAGACCATAATTATTAGAAATATATAGGTGTAAGTATGACAGGGACCAGGGACGAGTACTTAGTAGCTGCCTTCTTTAATATTGAGTATAATTAATATTTTCCTATATTAGGAATTTCAAATTAATTCTCTTACTTCATTTGTGATTCAATTTGTAAATGTAATTACTCAAAAGAAGAAAAAAGACAAAGAAAGGTGATACTGCTCTTCTCGTTTTGTCATCATAAATCTAATAGTTTTATATTTGAAAATTTTGAAATGCTTACATCGTCTCAATTATTACAATATGGCTAATGTCGACATCCCTTTAAACTTGTAAGGAATTGTGCGATTTGTCAAAGGAAATAACGTGTGAAATTGCATCAATGCTGTTGAGTTGATGATATGTGAATCTGTATATTGGCTCATGTCAATTTTCATAACTCCCAATAAGTGGAGTGCTTTGTCTAATGAATCACATTGGAAATTGTCAATCCTCTTAAAGGAACAAGAAATCATCCCCCAAAATAGCATGGTTGTTGGACAAATCATCCAAGCTTGTGCAGTTCCAACTGCAATTATGATTCTCCTATTTCATGCATTACTTACATATATGTATGTTAGACAATGTTAGTGTTGGTATATAAAATATTAATTATGACTTTAATAGAGTAGCATACTTTATATCATATATATTTTCATCTGTATATATGTCGTGTTTGTGTAATAGGATCGATAAAATCGCTTTAAATTTTACATGACAATTCTATAAAATTTGTCTCTTAACAAGTGTCGTATTTCAAAATTCTATAAAAAAATTATGTCAAACTCCTATTTTATATTTGTTCTCGATGCAAAATTTAGTAGTTATTGGATTTTTCATACAATCACTAAAGATAAAGGAGTAAATTTGTCCGCATGATATATGATTTTTGATGGCATGATTGCAATACTTATTGGGAACAAAGGGAATACAGTAAAAGTACATATATATGCTGTCAAATATAATGGTAAACTACGACAAATAAATCCAGAGTTGTTGAATAAGACCCTCAAATGGAACAATATGTCCATTTATCAAAAATCAGATTGGTTGTTGCTATTTTTCCCTGTGAAAAAAAATAAATAGAAAATAAAATAGAAGTCAAAAGTCACATTATCAACAAATAAGGTTGCACCATTCTCCCCTTCGATTTGGAAATAAATAATAGAATGAGATCACACAGTCCATGATTTGATTCTTCGGCTTGATGATAACCTATTTACCCACATATGTCGATAGTCCAAATCTGAATTATGAGAAAATATATATTTTGTTTTAAATTATAATTTAACCAAATTCCTTGTACATATATATGTAACTGATGTGAACGAGACTTGATTACAATATATTTAACATACATGGCGGTTACATAGTCACATATATATTTTTGGTAATTTGATATGTGTGGTGTACCATGGGCCACGGCCATAAATATTAGTGCATTTTAACATATATGACACTTACATTTTGCCACATCAGTACAAAGATATGTATTAATTTAAAATAAAAAGAATAAATATTAATACATCTTAACAAGGTATATGAATTATCATTTTAAATCTTAAATTATCTTTATTTAATTTTTTTAACTATTAATAATATTAATTAAGTAATAAACTACCAATATTTTATCAAATATCAAAATGATTTGCTGAATTCCGCATGGAATTACGTGGTCTTCTCACTTATTAGAGTATAATCACAACGCTCAGCACTATCTTCGTGAACACTTGTACTATTCACGTGCTTTTTAGTATTGTCCACAATTCTTAAACACTAATTTCTTGATCACTTACACTATTTAAGAGATCTATCTATATTTTTCAAATTTTTGTTATTTTTTCTTAATTATATATTCAAATTAAAATAATTTACGAATAAACAAAAATTACTATTTTCATAAAAACAAATTAAAATTACATAATTAAAATAAAAAAGTACATAACTGAAATAAACGAAATATTACATAATTTAAATAAAATCATACTCATCGAGGGGACCGAAGCGTGCCCAAATTTCTTCAACTAGATTATGTTGGAGTCGACCATGTTGGTAACTATCGCGTGTCCACTCGCGGCGAGATGCGTAAGTTTGGAGATTCGAATGCGCACCCTTGAGTTGGGACATCACTTGCAGTGGAGAAGCCAGTCATGTCTTCATCAGGCCAATTGGTGGTGTTGGCTATTTCGTTCTCAATTAGCATGTTGTGCAATATGATGCACGTATAAATGACATTGGTTAGCACGTCTTTAAACCACATACAGCCCTGACCCTTGATGATTGCAAACCGTGCTTGGAGCACGCCGAATACGCGTTTCATGTCTTTTCTTGCAGACTCCTGCTTTTACACGAAACATGCTTTTTTGGGTCAGTTGGATACAAAAAGCTCTTGATGAAAGTCGGCCACCTGGGATAGATGTCGTCCGCGAGATAGTAGCCAATTTCATACTGACGTCCATTAGCCGTGAAGCTTATGGTGTGGGCCATATCTGCCAACACGTCGTTGAAGATGTCAGAGTGGTTCATCACGTTGATGTCGTTGTTTGAGCCAATGACACCAAAGAACGCATGCCAAATCCATAGCAGGTAGTTGGCCACTGCTTTTAGGATAATAGTTGGATGGGTGTCACGGCCGCTGGTTGCCATCTTTATGTTGATGGACAATTTTTCCATTCACAATGCATGCATTTGATGCTTCCAAACATACCGGAGAAATCGTGTCGTGCCTCGTGCATATTGAGCAAGTACTGACAATTTTGGGTTGTCAGCGACCTCAATTATTACTGGCTGAATGCGTCTCAAATGCCCTTGTAGAATCGTTTCAAGCATTCCCGCCCCGTAATTTTGGCTATGTGCAAGTACTCGTCGAATATGTCAGAACTTCCGCCAATTGCAAGTTGTCAGATGATCGACGTACATTTTTTTAGCGTGGAAAGGCCTTATCGCCCAGTCCCGTCCCGCCGCTGTTGAAAGTACTCTTCACACGCCGCCAAGGTATTTGCTATGCGCTTGAATAAATTTCGGCTCATACGGAATGACCAACAGAATACAAATAAAATAAAATATAGAGAGAAGTTATAGAGAAATTGGAAAATAATAAATTTTGGTGTGAATGAAGTGTGAGAGTGTCGTTGAATGTTTAATTTTTTATCAGAATTGAAAATTTTAAAAAGATGCCACGTGGCACCATGAAATTGGGCGAGGTCGATTGGTGCAGCCACGTTCTCAAGCACGCAAACGCGTGCAGGCTGGCCTGTGCTCAATGCACGGTGTTGCGGGTGCCTTTAAAAACTAACATGAATGTTGAAAAAGATAAAAAAGTTATTGAAAAAGAAACACTTTCCCAACTATTTTCGTCTTCCCAACCCTCTCCAAATGCGGATGAAATCCTATGTCTCATAATCTTATATGTCTCACGGTGTCCCATTAATAATTTTTATTTTAATAATATTTGTTATAAAATAAAATTTTATTATTACATAAGCGTGATTAACATTTATAACATTGAAAAATGATTTTATTTTGATTAATTATTCCAAAAATATGATATATGATTTTCTAAAATTTCAATTTTTTGTTATAAATATTAATCATAATGTATTATATACTAATAAATTTTTATTTTATGATAAACATTATTAAAATGGTGAATTACTAATGAACTACTATGGAACACAGAAGATTGTAGGACAGAGAATCCCATCAACTCCCGACGGCGGTAGTACAACTAATGAAGTCAACGGCGTTATAAGTGGTGAAGCTGTGATTATATGCTAATAATAATATACACTTTAAAAAAGGTTTTCGTGTTTAGCTTAGTTCGGCTGCTTATCTAACTCTACTTAAATTACGTTACGTTTGTCTTTCACATCTAATTCCATAACTTGTATTATAAGCAACCAACTTTGATTTTTCATCTAATTTATTCCTTTATTACTTCTCCAAGATACCTCCTAGTAAAATATAATTAAAATATTACTAATATATGCATGTGTGTGTGAATTTGTGTTGATTTCGGATACGACATAGATTTTCTGATTTACCAAAATTGATCGATTTGGTTAGAAAGTTGAATAGATACAAAAACCTTAGGAGACCAAAAGGTTTGAGTTGTTGATACTAATTGCAACTTACATTGAAGAAAAATCAATAATTTCTCAAACAATGCCTTTTTCAAATAACATTTTTCTTCCTATCATATACTCTAATATATATTTTTTCGAGCAAATGAGTAGAAACAATTAAGGGTGTGCTTCTCCTTAGTTGTCTCATCAACGTCTCTCATTCGACATATGTGTCGTTGTCCAATGCCATTAGTGTGTTTGTCAAAATTAATATTTTTCTTAGGGGTAATGTGTTTCATATTTACCATTTCATTGATTAAATGTGATATGTAGTAGAGGCAATTCTTAGATCATACATTCCCAGTTCGAAAAACTCTCAGTAAATAAATGGAAACAAAACAAAACAAGTAATCTAAGTTACTAGACAACAGATCCAAGGAAAACCAAACACAAATTTTATTGCAAGGGAAGCAAAACAATCCACTTATTCAA
>JAYDZE010569191.1:0-30360 GCA_034509125.1 Monilaria moniliformis
ATATATAATTTAAACTCTATAATTAATTGTGGCATGTAATTTAATTTTAAATTTTTATTATAAATTTAATTCAATAATTGTTATTATGCATCAAACAGAGGTCAAATCTAGTTTTTTTTTCAAAAGAGAAAAAAGAAACGAAAATTTTAAATTCATTTGATCCAAAAAATGTATATATAAATGCCTCAAAATGTCATGAAAATATGTCTTTTCTTCTACTTAGGGGTAGGAAACGGTAGGTTTGAACCATAAATTTGGATTACAAGGCTAAATGTCACATCGTTTAATATCTTCAAAGAGACACGAAAAATAAGTTTAACATCATAAATGTAATTATACAATCGCCTAAGCTATGTACGTATTTATTTATAAGCTCGATATAAATTGGATCCTCAAGTATGGACACATCACACCTATGGGCTAGCCCGTTTGGCAAAGATAGTGGGCCTATCAAATTTAAGCATCATACATGTTAGCTAGCATGAACCAACCTATATTTGAGTGGGTTTTTACTTTGCGTTATAATACATTTTAAGTTATGGAATCGGTGAGCAAATGAGCAAGCAAATGTAGCTTTCTTTTTTGAATTTTTTTTTGAAGTGTGGCTATTGAGCCTTTTATAAGATAAAATCGTGTAAGCTTTATGTACATAATGACATATCGACCATTCGAAATGTAAGAGTCATGTCGATGAGACAACTCTTCCATTGCCAGATCTTTAGTATCATTATAAATAATAGACTCGTTCATGGATATTTTTAACTGACGAAAATGATATAATCGTTCGCATTTAATTATACTAAGTGATAGGAACTAATATCAACATCGTACAAACTCAACCCGCATCTGAGCCAATAAGTCAAAACTGAGCAAAATACATCTGAGTGTAATATAAATCTATAAAAATAAAAGTAATCATCTCCCTGAAAAGGTCGAACTCAAACGCGAGCTTTATCAAAAGCCATCAGAACTCAAAGCCTCCGTAAAGACGTGACATGTCTCAATGCACCTAGCAAGTAAGATAGTTATCCACATCTGCTAAGAAATAAACACTCCAGCGAAGCACCTGAAATCCCAAGATGTGCTCCCCAACGAAAGACATGTCGAAAAGAGTCTGACAACACCGAAAAACATCTGTACCCAGGAATATTTTCCTATACGTGTCCCTCTCGAAATAGCTTAAGGCGATTGTCATTGTTTGTACACATAACAGAAAGCAATAAGGACGTTACAGATATCCCCTAGCAATTACCAAATTGCCCTCCTATAAAGATAAATAGACCGAATTACCCTCGATATGCTTCATTCGTCTATAAATACCCTCTCCTTCATTTAGATGGGTGTGCGTTCTCTAATGTGAAATTCTCTAAGTTCCTCACAAACACACAGAACACTACAGTGGGATTCATTCCCAAAATTATCTCGCACACACCTAAACGCCAAGTTTACGGGCCCAGTGCTGACTTAAGTGTCAAAGTCTCTTCCCAGAGAACTCCCAGAGCTTGTGTTTGTAGGTTCCCACTTGGATCTCTAGGACCAATCCTACATATTCATCGGAACCATCGAACAGATGACGTTTGTCGTTCATCTGGCCACTACCTTGTGATATCAAAGGCAAAACTACCTCACGTCTCATTATATATTTTATTTGTTGTTGTGGATCTTTAACGTGGATCCAACACTATGAAAATCAGTTGACATTCGATTTGAGAGACATCTTGATATAGTTACCGCTCTCAGTAATATATATCGGTTAGTTATATTTATATGCAGCCCTCAAATGGATATTGGAAATATATATGATGAACAAAAAATATACGATTTTAGTAAATCGTTTCTATATTAGATAAAGACCATCCGATTTTATGCTTGTAAATCACTACTAATCACTACTGGATGAGTAAAATCTACATGGTTATTTCATTTTTAAAAGTAGCACATAGTAATTACAAAAATAACTTCAAACTTAATTATTGTTAATCGGGAGTAAAAAATATTATTTATTTAATTTTATAAGATTATAATTGTAAATCAAACATTAAAGAAAGACAAAAGGAAAAGTAAAAGAAAAGAGTGGCTTTGTTAAGGACTTAAAAAAAAAAAAAAAAGATAGCATTCTGCTCAATGCACATATTTCAACTAAGAGCTGATATGGGCCTTATTTAGGTCGGTTAAAAAAAATCAAAAGCCCAGCTCAAGTTACCCATTCCCTTAAACAAGAACCCGTCCATGATGCACACGTCCATGATGCACACGACGTCGTATTCTTTCAAAAACATTCTCTCCCGAACGAACTGAGGTTTCTCCACACTTGAATCCTTGAACTCGAACTCTCCAGAGAGAAGCTCGAGCAGCTCAGCCCTACTCTCTCTCTTCCAACTCTCTCCTCACCCTCATCTCATCCGATCCTAGCTAGGGTTTTCTTATTGTGTATGTTAACTTTTTTTTAATGGCTATTTCGTCGTCGACTCCTGATATTTCCGGCGACCGGCAATCTGGCCAGGATGTTCGAACCCAAAATGGTAAGTAGCACTTCATTCAGGTATAGTTGTGCAAGTTTTTTTTGCATGTACATTTTCATTTGAATATAGCGTTCTGGTAGTAACGCCTTCATTTCCGTTCCCTTTTTTTTTTGTTGGAAAAATGTGCAGTTATGGCGTGCCAAGCAATTGCGAATATTGTCAAGTCATCGCTTGGTCCTGTTGGCCTCGACAAGGTAGGGGGTGTTTCTCGTATTTGAAGTGGATTTGTTTTGGTGTGAAATTGGTTTGATGAGAATATACGGTTCCACTAAGGAGATTAATTAGGATTAGGTTTGGACCTGTACGGCTATGACGGATTTGTAGCTTAAAAGCTGCACTATTTGTTAATGGTAGTGTCCTATATATTCCAATAAGTAAATTACATTTAAAATGGGAAAAAAGGCGCACAGTGAAATTGATGGAATTGATTATTGATCTCTTCAGATGCTATTGAGAATGTGTGCAACTATGTACACCCTCCGTCCCATTAGAATAGGCCTCAAGCTCCGGGCATGGACGTTAAGAAACTAGCAGTTTATAATAAAATAGGAGAGGGAAAATAGCTTTTCTTGAGGTTATATTTATGATTTATCCAAAAAGTATGAGAGAGAGAGAGATTAGTTTCAATTAATAAAGTAGATTAGAGAGAAAAGGTAAGCGGCCACAATGGCATGTGGTGTAAATAATGAGTTATGTTAGGGTGTTTGTTATGTATTGAATTTCCACTTTAGGTAGTGGCGTATTGAAATGAGACGTGCAAATAAGGTAAGATGGCCTATTGAAATGGGACAGAGGGAGTATTATATAGCAAATTCCCTGTATTTTAAAGCAAAATAAGGTTACTGCTTATATGTAGCTTTAGCAAAATATTATGACATATATGGGCTAAAACTGTGGATACATCGTGTGGGAAAATGTCTTACTTCTACAAGATACTAAACCTTGGATGGAGTTTGAAGTATCTTCAGACCACCCGGAAAAATAACTTGAACTTTCTATAGCATCCTGGTGATTGCATAGTACTGGAGAGTGGAGATGTGTTTCTATAAGATGTACCTCTCTTTCTGCCAAGTTTTTTTATATTTTCTATTTTTTTTTCTTTGACCGTGAATTGGAAAGTGGAGACTCAGTGGTAGCTTATAAGCAGAGTAACCACTAGATTTTAACTGCTATTCTTCTTGCTCCAATGCCGTGATTTTGTTTGTGCGCGTGTCTTTAGTGGGAATGCTGAGATATACTAACTTATGTTTCTCATAGCCCTTTGCTTGATTTTTGATTAATTTTATTTAACTCTTAGTATGGACGTCATAATGGTGGTTTTACTACTGAGTTGAACTTTGGAATTTGATGGTTTTGTCTCCCCTCCTCTCTATTTGGTACCCAGATGCTTGTAGATGATATCGGTGATGTAACAATCACTAATGATGGTGCTACAATCCTGAAGATGCTTGAAGTTGAGCATCCTGCTGCCAAGGTGAATGCCAAACTTTTGTTTCTTTTCTTTGTATTTTCAGTATTTTTATTTAACCAATTAGGACTTACATGCCATGCCCTCATAATTGTAGGTGCTTGTTGAGTTGGCAGAATTACAAGACAGAGAAGTTGGAGATGGGACAACTTCTGTGGTCATCATAGCTGCAGAATTGCTTAAGGTGGTATTGAAGATATTAGTACTTTTTTTGAGTTTTTTCCGCTGTGAATATTATACTTATCTGACATTTCTTTCCACAGAAAGCCAATGATTTAGTGAGAAATAAGATTCATCCAACATCAATAATTAGTGGTTACAGGGTGCGCTTCTCACTTTATCTTATCTTTCTTATTTTTCCCCTGGATTTTCTTTTTATAAACTTATTCTGCAGTCTTTTTTATGTTTCTATGGATAATATTTTGTCAGCTGGCTATGAGGGAAGCATGCAAATATGTTGATGATAAACTGGCTGTAAAGGTATAAATCTTTGTTGTTTTATTTTGCTTGTTTTTGTGCTTGAATAACTATGAAAAAGTTGTATCCTTCTGGAGTTTATTAAGATATGGTTCTGATGTCATCTTGGGATGGTACACATTTTATTAGAATTGGTCCTCTAGGATCTTGATTTCTCCTCTTCAAAAAGGATCTGTTTCAACTGGAAAATTTTGCTGTTGAAGGAAAGACTATCAAAAGCATTTGTTTTTAGATGAATTGGTTATACACATATATAGGTTGAAAGTTGAATTGTATGCATGTTGGAATCTAGATTTCGTAATATTATGATGTGCTGCTATTGCATGCTGTTGATGGAATGTAATCTATTGATGCTTTGGACTGACACTTTCCTTAAAATGTATAGGTTGAAAAACTTGGTAAAGATTCTCTTATAAACTGTGGCAAGACCTGCATGTCCTCAAAGTTGATTGGTGGTGATAGTGACTTCTTTGCAAGTCTGGTAAGCTGATGGTTGAATTAAATGTTGTTTCATATCATTGCCCCTGCCATGCTGCATATCTTTAGTTGCTAGTTTCTTGTCAAGTAACTTGGCTGTTCTCCCACTGTAACCATAGGGAGTGATCACGTAATATTTGTATGTCTCCTTGTGGAAGATGATTTCACCTTAATCATTGTATTCTCCTGATTGCCTTGCCATCTTGATACTTTTGCATGTTTGAGTTTCTTCTTTCCCTTGTCTCGAGTCATACTTTCTTAATTCAACAGTATTGATGTGTAGGTTGTGGATGCTGTACAATCAGTAAAGATGACAAATGCAAGAGGAGAAGTTAGATACCCAATCAAGGTTGGTTGTGTATAGTTGAGCATTCATTGTTTTTTGCTTGTGTGTCATTCTCTCCTAGATGGCTTATTAATTAGCTTATGCCTGTTCCCATTGAGATGTTTATCTTGGATGTGCACATCATGTGAGCATTTTTTGTTCTGGGAAGTGGTTATCTATCGTTCATTTTTCAATACTATCTTCAATTGGGCAGAGACACCTTCTAGACTTTATTCACTAAGATCACAAGCTGAAAAGAAATTTTGCCAGTAACCTTCACCTTTCATCTAGAAAATGGGAGTTCTAATGATCTCTATGTCGATCAGGGAATCAATATTCTTAAAGCCCATGGGAGAAGTGCCAGAGATAGCTATCTACTAAAAGGTTATGCTCTCAACACAGGGCGTGCTGCACAGGGGATGCCCCTGAGGGTTGCCCCTGCCAAGATTGCTTGCCTCGATCTTAATCTTCAAAAGACAAAAATGCAAATGGGAGTCCAAGTTTTAGTCACTGACCCCCGGGAGTTGGAAAAGATTCGTCAGAGGTGAGTAAATTTTTGTACCTGTCAGCTCTTAGAAAAATTAAATTGGTGATTGTGTATTGTATATTTGATTGCTTTTTAAATGTGCCTGTGGACATCTTTAAGTAAAACAGAATCAGTTCTGCAGCTTAAATAGATTGCTTCTTAGAGCTTTTAGAAATTGAACAGGATTGTTCCTGTTATTACTTAAAAGGTTGTACTGATAATTTGAGAGGCTGCATCTCAGTTTGATGCACAATCATCCAAGTAGCAATCTTGTTGAGCTTCGCCATGCAACAGAGTTGATGAATGCAACTTTTGTCTTGCAGAGAAGCTGACATGACAAAAGAACGTATTGAGAAGCTTCTTAAGGCAGGAGCAAATGTTGTTTTGACTACCAAAGGAATCGATGACATGGCACTTAAGGCAAGCTTTTTCCTGGAAGCTGATTTGGATTTTCTTAAACCTACCTAAAGTGATGGACTTACTAATCAGTAGCTTACTTAATCTGTCTCTTTCAATGCTTTGTGTTCCTTGTTACTCATGCTTCCTCCCGAATCTGCAACCTATTGGCCACTGGTAGTATATATATTAATTGGTGGTCAGTGTCCCTTCATTATTAGTAATCCAATACAATGACATTTGTTAAGCAGACTGGGAAAATAGTGTTACACTTTTGAATTGATATTTTATAAATGTATGCTAGTGGTGTTATGCTAATTAGTGATCCTGTAAGCATTACTGAATTTCTCCCTGCTATTTCAGTACTTTGTGGAGGCTGGTGCCATAGCTGTCAGACGTGTTCGCAAGGAGGACCTGCGCCATGTTGCTAAGGCAACTGGTGCTACTGCGGTACATTCTTTTCTCTTCTCATGTGACTTATGCCTTCCTACTTGTATTAGGACTTGCAGATGGTGATGAAAATATTCAGTCTAGATATGAAATAAGTGTAGCCATGCTAAGATTCCACCCTGGAAAATTTCAGTATTTGGTGTGTTAAAGGACTAGAGAAAGATAAACCAATCAAGTAGTGGTTATTTGTGGGCATGTAGAGAATAATTTGGTTTAATCAAAGTAGCTTCACGCATATTGCTCTCCTTTTTCCAAAGACAGTCATCTTTGCTTCTAGTCATACTAGTGTACTCAAGTATGGAATACTTGTCATGGCTTATTGTCTCTAGGCCTTAACTGTTGCTTTCTTATGTAAAGTATTTACTCAAGTAACCTGTTCCTGCTGCATATGCCAAAGCTATTTCCAGAAAGTGAGAACTTTGTTTCCAAATGCATTGGGGAGTTTTTATGTGATGAAATATATAATTTCATTTAGTTTTCAGTTATCTGCTAATTGAGAATTGTTTCAAAAGACTGGCAATCCGTTTTAGCTGGAAAATAAACTGAAATTTTCATTGCAGTGAATAATATTGAAAACTCTGTTCTATGGAACCTTTACATGATGGAGTGTATAGATTTTATCATTTTCAGTATGTGTGGAAAGATCAATAATCTGTTTTAGACAGAAGAAAAAAAATAAAGTAAAGGATTGTCACTACAGTCTGTATAGTATGTGACAGAATGATGATCCTCTTCATTGGAGGAGAATACTCCAGTCCTAACCACTGATTCTATTCAGGTCTCAACTTTTGCTGATATGGAAGGGGAAGAAACATTCGATTCATCACTTCTAGGCTATGCAGATGAAGTAGTGGAGGAACGTATTGCTGATGATGATGTAATTATGATAAAAGGGACCAAAACATCAAGTGCGGTATGATCAATCAGTTCCATGATGCCTAATTTTTTTTTTTTTTCATTTGCTTGGTTGTAATGCTCAGTTTATTATTGTCCTTAAGCATGTCCTCACGATCTGTTATGCAAGCATTACCAACTTATTTCACCCTTTTTTTCTTATTGAAGTCATTCTGCATTTGTTTTTCTTTCTTTTTGTTTCCTTTTCTAATTTCAAATGAACAATGCTACTATTGAAAGATGAATACATATTACAACCATTGTAGTTCCCAAGGAGTTAACCCACCAACTTTCTTCAATATTCATTCTATTTAGGTTTCTTTGATACTTAGAGGTGCCAACGACTTCATGCTTGATGAGATGGACAGGGCGTTGCATGACGCTATATGCATTGTGAAGAGAACACTGGAATCTAATACGGTGAGTACCTACTTTATTTGTGACAGAAGATTGAGCCTGATTTCTTATCTGACTACAATCATATTAAGTTTTACTCAGTTCATAACAAGATCAATGTAGAAAATAATCTTAGTTTTATCTAAATTCATTTGGATAGATGTAATGAGCTAGATAAAAAATTTAAGCAGGCTCTTCTTAGATTGGATGTAACATCTTGAAGATGTGAGGTAGGTGCAAGAATCTTGCTTCTTTTTATGCGGCTCTTCCCTTGGGATCTCGTTAACTTGTCCAGGGTGTATTACTTCTCTACTTCTTTGTGCACAAGTTTGGCAGATTGTCATCTTCACTAGACATGAGAACAGTTTTGGTCTGACAGAAAAGCTCTAGCTATTATGTATGTTTTGATGGTATTCTTGTGATTGTAACATGTAGGTAGTTGCTGGTGGAGGTGCTGTTGAGGCCGCCCTATCTGTATATTTAGAGAATCTGGCAACCACCTTAGGATCCAGGGAGCAGTTGGCGATTGCAGAGTTTGCTGAATCCTTACTGATTATACCAAAGGTTTAACTAATATGAATGCATTGTCCAGTACTAGATATATATTTATTGGTTTTTTGGCTCCGGAACTGAACTGGCTATTGGCTTACTTCTTCCTATTCAGGTTCTCGCCGTGAATGCTGCTAAAGATGCAACTGAGTTAGTTGCTAAACTACGAGCTTACCACCACACTGCGCAAACTAAGGCAGATAAAAAACATTTATCAAGGTCATAAAACCTTGTTATTCTACATTACTATATCAAACCCTTTTCGGACATATCTGAGATAACACAATAAAGATTCATTGATATTCTTTTCTCTTCTCTCACCAGAGAGCAATGTTTCTGCAGTGTCGTGTCTTGATCATAGTAACTGGTGTGCGTTTTTAGTAGTGCATGTGTCTATATTTTACTCTGATTCTGGTGAAGCTGCATGTTGGATATTGTTAGGGATGTCTATCAAGCTATTTGGTCCGGGGTTTGTTCAGGCAAAAAAGATCTTGGGCCTGGCTGTCTGGTTGGAAAATTTGTGATTAATTTTTTGCATGTATAAATTGTATATTGATAACCTCTAACCTATAAACTTCCGATTTCAACAATTTAATACTAAATATAACATAGCACACCACCTATTAATTGAGAAATTATTTAAGTTTCTACAATTATGTTCAAAGTCCTTGAATTAAACTACATGAAACATGATTTCTCAGCCACAAGCTCTGCAGCTTAGTGGTATTCCTCACCTTTGTAAGGGTGAGAGACGTAGTACAAATCCCAATCATACCATCTCCCAATGCTCCAACAAATTATATTGTAAATATGATCTGATATCTTGTAAGCTCAATAAACATCTGATAAGATGTACAAGTTATTACCTTATCAAAATAAGCAATTCACCAAACACCCTTATGGTCTGACTGGGATCCTGTTCCCAAAGTTGGGTCAGATGTATTTGCTACTACGTGTTATCTCCATCTTTGTAGTTCTTTTTTGCTCTTAGTGTTCTCTAAGTTATAATGCCTTTTAAGTTGTGAGTAGTTATTTATTGTTTTCAGCTTGTTGGGTGTAGGAGCTTCATGTACCAAACCTGCATGTCTGTTTGAAACCCTTAGAAAGTGTTGGCTTAAAAATAAGTTTTTCCATTTTTTTTTAAATTGTAAATGTTAATAGTTGTGAATCTCTGATTGGTTTTGTATCTGATTGCTGCAGCATGGGTCTAGACTTGGTGAAGGGTGCCGTCCGCAACAATTTGGAGGCAGGAGTCATTGAACCTGCTATGAGCAAAGTAAAAATAATTCAGGTAAATAGTCAAACACGAGCTTGAATCAACCTATTAGGACATTGATGTTTAACTCAAAACTATAATTGGTGTCATTCACTTGTTCCTGCAATAAATTTCTACTGAAACTACACTTTTGGTCAGTTTGCTACTGAAGCTGCTATTACTATCCTTCGGATTGACGACATGATCAAGCTTTTCAAAGATGAAAGTCAGAATGGGGAGGATTGAGTTGGGTTCGAGGTGATGTCTATGGTGTTTTGATCGACAACTATCATTGGTTCATTGGGAGGTTGTGTTTTTTCGTTACATGGTCTATTGTTTGTATGATTTTGAACATCCCCCTCACATAAAGTTGGGGGGAAAGTTTTGTGGCTTGTGGAATAATTGTGACATCGCACTTCAACTAGGGTAACTAGGGTCAGTTTTTCTTGTATTTTGGGGTTCTTATTTAGTTGTACCATCGTTGACGGAGATTGAATTATTTTACAGGGTGGTTGTGACGACTGATCGTCATTTGTGAGATATTGTCAACACGATGAGTTGTATTAGGGATGGTTGGTTTTAAAATGTTTTTAATCTTCTCCTTGAGGTAAAACTTGTACTTATATTGTTCGATGATCATAATCCAAATTCGTATATAGTACCGCATCTTATCGGTGGTATCAAAATTTGATGTCATATGGTTTCTTTTGAGTTAATTCTTCTTTTTTGGTGGAAAGGGTAAATCAATTTTCATGAATTTCAGTTGATGAACCCAATGTCCATCCGATGTTGCACAGAGAGAGAGAGAGAGAGAGAGAGAGAGGAGAATCCTTGGTAAAATTATTTATGAGAGGTGATTTATTTAAGTTGATCTGTATTATGCAATAAAATGAAATTGCTATAACACATGAAAATATGGAATGAGAAACATAATTGTTGTTTTCGTTGGTATCAAGTAGAACATAAATAAACAAGAATATTGATTGCGCATTACATTTTCAGCTAAAAAAGGTTAAAATAAAGTAGACAAGTGATTTTAGCTTAAAATAACAATCCCCATGAAACCAGTAGAGTGGTTTAGTATGTAATTAATGAGGAGCACGTGAAGACGCACATGCACGTGCTGTGTATAGTGTTTGGGGCTCAGAAACCCCACTATCCCCTCACATGCTTCAATAAATACTTTTTCCACTCACACCATTTATCTTTCACTTTCACTCTCTCTCTACCTATATATTAATCTCTCTGCTTCTGTTTTGTTTTTTTGTGATTCAACTTCAAGGGCGTAAAAGAAAATGACCTCGTGTAATATGTCTTTAAGCTCGAATTAGCAGCTAGTATTCTTCTAAGAATGCATCACTGTTTCCTCGTCTCATGAATAATATTGATGGAAAAGAGAAGGTGGAACAATCTAGGTTCATTTGAGATTGAATGTTGGTGAAGGTAAATATTCCACACATGCTCAAAAGTAACTGTACGGACCGTACTGTATCCTACTTGACTCAAAAAACTTTTGCAATGCCATTTCTCCCCAACCCCCGGCGCCACATCTCCATCCATGTGACCCTCGCACCTCACATCACACACGCACGCACGCACATATTATATATACACATATATGCGCGCGCGAGCGGAAGGTACGGTGTGGGCGGTTAGCCCCCCTCCCCCCTCTTTAATGCGTAGTTTCTTCCACTGAATTACAGCTAGCCCGTTCCAGCTGTCGCCACGTGACCCCTTGCATCCTTGTGAATTTCCTAACTTTTTTTATTTTTCTATTATTTGCTGATATGTATGAACTATTTTATAGAATTTTTACTTCAATATTCAAACAATATGAGTTTTGTTGAGACATTGCAATATTGCATTAGTATGTAGCACTTTTCACATTCAGATGTGGTAAATCAGATTTTTGTGTTGTCGGTTAATTTTTCCAAATATATTTAATACTTTACTTTATAAATTCAATCTTATACTGTTCATACATGATACATGAGGTAAAGTGCCACTTTTTGCGAAATGTCGAGATTGTTTACAGTTGGTTTGATCAAGTGTTAGATCCAATCAAGTGTTGTTAGATCAAGTGTTTTGAGAGATATTCTTTAAATATCCAATATGAGACACAACAAATTCATTGAATAACTATTTTAATATATATAGGACTCTAAAACATATAATTTACTACGTCTTTGGCCACATATATAATGTATACGTCACGGCTACAACTGGTTTTGGAGCTATTCCATCCATCAGAATATATGATCAAGGATTCACATATATTATTCTTATAATTTTCAATTCATCACCCATATCTTGAACATAATGATTTATTAAATCGTAATATTTTGTGATAAATCACACATATATCATATATGGTCCTTTTTAAAAGAGAAATAATTCACATAAATTATGCTTGATTTCTTTCCAAAAGTCTTAGTTACAAATATTATTTATCTTCGGATCCTCTGTCCCACATTTTTTTTTATTCAGAGAAATACAACCATTATAAATTTAAAATGACGATCTCATATTTTGTCCACAGTGGGGAATGAGTTAGACTGGTAATTAAACAAACAGCATTCAAAGTAGGATTTTCAGTTTTTAAAGCAAGCAACAATGGGGTCAATTCGAATATTAGGAGTTTGCACGTGATAGCATATGCTTATAAGAATATCGCTCTTAATTTATTAAAAGTCCTTTTGAAATACCACTTATGATTTTACACGACGGTACACATTTTGATGAATATGTAGCATGCAGAATTCTCACATTTATTAGCTAACATCTATTAAATGTTTCACTTAATTAGAAACATTCTGAAGAAAATATGAATTCTAGCAATACCAAAAGACATACACACACCGTATATTAATCGGTCGTAAAGGAGAGAGAGAAATTCACCACTTAAATAGTACTAGTATATTGATACAGGGTAAGAGAGAGGGAGAGAGGGAGAGAGAGTGTGCATGGTGAGATTGACTCTGCCCACGTTCCGTTGCCCCTTACTTGACATCATTTATACCTTGCTTTCTGCTTCTTCACATATCTCTCTCTACCACCCCCATCTCTACTACACACACTGGTCATAACAAAACCACACCAGCTCTAGCTGGGACTGGGAGGGAAAGGGAACATGGATGCATACGGTGGACTCTCCGTAGATGATCTCCTAGACTTACCAAACGATGAGTTTCTCTCTTCCTCCTCATCCTCCTCCTCAGCCGCCGCCGCCACTGCCGACTTCCTCCTCCACCATCCTTCATCCGCCGCCAACGCGCGCTTTGAGGAATCCTCCATTCCTACTAATTACTCCACCGACTTCACCGACATTTTTCGCGTTCCTGTAAGATCTCCACCTCACAATCTTCCTTTTACGCTTTTGTGGAGAAAAAATTTAGGGTTCAATTATGTACTAGTGCATGCTGTGTGAACCTTCTATAAACAGTTAAAAATCAATCTGTTCTCACTTTCCGATTTTTCCTGTAGACGGAAGAGGCGGCGGAGTTGGAGTGGCTGTCGAACTACATGGACGATTCCTTCACCGGTTTTCCTGCGAATGAGCTCGCTAGCGCATCCGTCAATTTCCACGCGATGAGCGCCAAGGGATTCCACGGCCGCGCTCGGAGCAAACGATCGCACCCGGCGACGTCAGCGGCTGGCGAGAATCAGGCGCCAGCGGAGAGTGCAGAGGTGGCGCGTAGGTGCACGCACTGTGCGTCGGAGAAGACGCCGCAGTGGAGGACCGGGCCGTTGGGGCCGAAGACGCTGTGCAACGCCTGCGGCGTGAGGTACAAGTCGGGACGCCTCGTGCCGGAGTACAGACCGGCGGCGAGCCCGACGTTCGTGCTGACTCAGCACTCGAACTCTCACCGGAAAGTTCTTGAACTGCGGCGGCAGAAGGACCTGCTCCGCCAGCAGCAGCAGCAAGAGGCGTATGGACGCCATTTCAGGGTGTGCTGACGCCAGCTCCATTATACGTGTAGGCGTCGCACTTGTTTAATCTCATCTACTGATGCTAATTTTCCATGATGAACGAATTTAAGAGAAATTGTGAAAATTTTTGGGACTTTTTGCCTTCATTCCATGATATATAAATCAATCAATCAATTTTTCTTAATAGCAAGAATCATTTACTTTTATTTTATTTGCTTTCATATCTATAAGAGCGAGGATCGAAAGATTGAAAAGTTACAAACACAATTCTGATATGGATGGAAAAAAAAAATCGCAGAAAATGTTGAAGACTAGATGTGGAGTGGGTTTTGAAAAGAGAAAAAAACAGAGATGTGGAGTAAGACTCGCATCTCTATTAAATTTTCATATTCTTTTCTATTATAGATCCAAGTAATATTTATATTTTATTTTTATCAATTTGTATCTTATAATATAGTGTGTGTGCAGCAATAACATGCATAATATTATAAAATAAAATAAAATGTGCGACTTTATTACTGACACGTATAAAAGTAACAGATGCATACAATTGTTGGAGTGGATGTAGATCTTCACTTCTCTCGACCGATTGAAATATAGCAATACCTTCTATCCTATTTATGTAGCTTAGCTAGATTATAAGGCCAAAATGAAAATTTAGTAGATTTATCATTTCCCTTTACACACAACAATTTCCAAACATACATTAAGAATTATCACAAAATCATGCAATACATGATTTGACTTGCTACCAAATAGCCTAACTTGCGAATAACTGATCTCACTAATATTTGTGATTTCAAATTCCACACCTTGTAGAATTCGAGACAGTCTAAAATAAAGAAAAGAGAAGTTCAAAATGCAGTGAGATGAATTATTGGACTACTCTTGTATCAAAAATGTTGTGATTTTTAATTCAGAAACAGAAACAAGACAGCCCAATATTCCATCGATTGCACTGCATCTGCATGCCGCTACCTCCAAATTGCCAATCAAAAACAAAATTTGCAGACAAGGGCCAAGTGAGACAGTCCAAACCTGCTTCTGTCAGATGTATATGGAAAAGAACTAAACGGGAAACAAGAGAAAATGCTTATACTTATTATGGCTCTGCCAAATTCAAATTTTTGTGTAGACAAAGAGTTCCCAGTTATGAGGCTCTTGGACATTTATGAGAGACAGTGAGAGAGTCTGAATTAATCAGTATTGAACGTACAATCAACTTATATATATCGTCGGCAATGCCACCAATGTCCGTTGGTTAGTTTTGGGGATGATCATGCTCTTTTACAGATATATATATTTTGGAGAAAATAATTATAATAACTTTAATAATTACAATGAGTCGAAAGTTAACTCTATTTTAACACAGATCTTGTGCTAAAATTAGGGCTGAGTAATGGGTTTTTCGGTTATCGGTTCGGTTAACCGATAACCGATAATGTCGGGTACGGTTCGGTTTCGGTTACGATAGGTCGCTGAATTCAGTTATCGGTTCTAACCGATAACCGTTCGTACTAACCGAATTAACAGAAATTAGGAATTAATAAAATTTAAAATTATAATTTATATTTTATAATATTTTCTTTTCTTCAGCCACATGTGAACCAGCCGCCCAGCCCACTACCTCATTCTAGTTTTACTTTACTGTTTCAATTCAATTCACGCAGCACACAACGGGCAGTGAATCCGGCGACGCAGTCAGCCGACTCAGCCCCAATCCGGCGACGCAGTCAGCCGACTCGGCTCTCACTCTCTCCCTCAGTCCTCTCGCGAGCTCGCCGGCGCCGCGGCTGTCGCGTGAGTGCTCTCACTCTCTCTCTCCGTCCTCTCGCGCTCTCTGCCTATGCCCGTCTCCCTCCGCCTCCACTTCCCTGACTCGCCGTTTCTGCCCGTCGTCGCCGTTTCCGCCGTCGTTTCAGTAAGGTCGACTCGCTGCCCTCATTCCGTTTCTCGCTGCCCTTCTCTCAAGGCATACCTGCGGATAATTCCAGGGAGTGAATACACTCCATTTGCTGGAATCAGTTTTTCAATCAAAAATGAATTTCACCGACTAACCGATCGGTTAGTAGGTTAACCGAACTCAAATCGGTTTCGGTTCGGTTAGTTATTTCGGTACTTTGAAAAGTCGGTTAACCGACTTGTCGGTTCGGTTATTAACCGAACCGACCAAATACTCAGGCCTAACTAAAATAACGACATGGGGCGGACCCAAGTGGGAATTGCGGGGCTTAACGCCATCCACAATCCAGTTCTTTTCATCATCTCTTTCCTTCAAATATTACCGAATTTTCACACCATTTTTTACATCATCTATTACTTAAGAAATAACACTCACAATCATATCCTTTCACCATCCCTTCCATGTTCATGGGTCTCATCTTATATTTTTGTATTAATTTCTTATTTCTTATGTTTACTATATATTCTAATTAAATTAAATTAAAATTTTATTTAATTAAAATAAGAATTTCATTAAAAATAATATAATTAAATCCTAAAATTACATAATTAAAATCAAAATTTACATAATAAAAATCCTAAAAATACATAATTAAAATCTTATGGTAGCATATTCAAATCTTTTTGAAGATTTTGGATCATTCTCCACTGCACCTCCAATTATTGCGGCGTTGTAGTACTCGTTTATTTGCTATAAGCTTTCAACTTAGGCTGACAATTTTTGACACGACATTAACACGCACGAAATTAATGGGTTAGTGTCAAGTCTTATCGGGTTCATGTACTTATCAGGTCGACCCGATAAGGACACAATAATTTCTATTCAAGTTCGGGTTGGGTTCGGGTCGAATTCGGATAACCCGTTAATAATTAATACTATTACTTAATTATTATTATTTATTTTAATTAGGGTTAGGTTTTTGTTTTTATTTTAGTTTAATTAGGGTTATATCGTGTGATTATAGTGTCGTGTTGGGTTTGTGTCGTTATCGTGTTGTTATCGTGTAGCTAACAGGTTATTGTCGTGTGTAGATTGTCTTCGGGTTTGAATGTAGTAGGCTGGGTTCGTGTTCGGGTTGAGGATTTTATTAACAGGTCGGGTTTGGGTTTGACCTTGTTGGGTTGGGTCGTTATTAGATCGACCTGATAATGATCCAACCTGCATGATTTGCCAACCCTACTTTCAACAACACATTGTACATGACACATCTGTTCGCCTCCGGGTTCGGTGGTGGAGCTGTCGCACTGCTTGAGGCCAGTGTTTTTCTCTTGCTCTTCGTCCCATTCGTTTCAAGTGGACAACGCCTACTTGGCTGGAAGTTCACCCCCTCGCTTCCACCCGCGGACCTAGAGCCGCCGCTGCTTGTTGAGTATTGGCTATTCAGGGTGTGTTTTGTGTGCTTCGACCCAGATCCTAGGTCACCCGCCTACTTGTCAACGTTTCGAACCATATCCCAAGTTGCGACATATTTGAACGTCTTCTTGTTATCTTCGTGGTAGATTTTCATCGCAAATTTGAGAATATCCGTCTCGTTCGCACCACTTGGTTGTTCTTTCTCCAAGTTGTTATAGATGGCGTGGAACCTTGTGATTCGGACTAACTCGGTCAAAATAAGACTGGATCTTCTTAAATTTGCGCAACAGGACGCCTTGCGTGTGAATCTCATTGTACACATCATCAACTCTCTTCCAAAAAATCTTGGCTTTTTGTTGTTTACGATGATTAGATCTTCACTTATATTGACATACACCTCGAATATCCCCTTCGTTTGTTCAAGGATGTGCATCGCTCGCATGTCACGTGACAACAGCTCATCAGAAAGTTGGATGTTGTCCAACACATGAGTGGGGATGTCGGATATGTTTCCAACTTGGAGGTTCGACGAGTAGGCATTGATGAGTGGGTGTCGATGACTGTGCAAAACCTGGAGTGGCGCATCTAAACAATATATTGTTTGTACCGAATGGTAGAGTGACTGGATACATACAGCCTTCACGAATGAATCAATCACGCTCTTGATTTTAGTTGTCGTCACCGGATATAGTGGAATTTCGAATTTGGTGTAAGTGCATAAGAAGAATAAATTGAAAGATTGAGAGAAAAATATAGAAGATATTGAAATGGTGTGAAAATGAAGTGGTAAGATTATAGGAGGTAATAGAAGGGGTAGGAGTAACATTAAAAAAAAAAAAAATCCGTTAAATAACAGATAGCTGCGAAATCGAAGCCCACTTGCACCCCCAGCGAGTGGGCACAACGTGCCCATCTCATTGGCCGCGGAGGGAAGCTCGCGGGGCGAGCCACCCCACCAGCTTTCCCTCCGCCAAGGGACGCTCATCCCGCCCCACCCTGCAATGAGTCATGCGTGCGTCCCGTCTCGGAGAAATGGGCCACATGGTCGCGTTACCGATGCCCTAAGGCCCTCATGAAATATTTTTTTTGCATTCTTTTTAAATCATCAAATCATTGATGTGTTTTTGTGTATCATCATATAATACACTAATAATCATGTCAACTAATAAGAAAATTGTTTTTCTGAAATCTCAAAACTTCAAATCTAGAAAATCCAGTTCTTAATAGGATTTCTTTTTCACTTGAAATTGGAAGTACATAAGTCTATTAACCAAAGAAATATAATGTCGTACAAATTATAACACCTCACCTTGACATATAATTTCACCTTGTGCACGAAGGAGGTGCTGCACATAATTTTATACAACTTATTCAAACTTATTATTATATCAAAACAGATAAGGTATGCGATAGTAAATGAAATGTATCCTTTTTTTATACCTGAAAACAAAAGCAACCAAAATATAAGATATTACAGAATGTTCCGTTTAATTTGTTCAATCACAATGCTATGTGAATTATTTGTGAGATAATGAAACTAATATGTAAAACTTATTTATCTAATTATAGTAGTAATAAAAATATATTTTGTTATTTTATATAATTTTGCTGGGCAGAACTGAATTAATTTTGGTGAAATAGCATTTAATGTTAGTAATATGTAAAATGAAAAAAAATAAATTTTTTTATATAAGTAATATGTAAAATTAAAATAATGTTCTATTTTTTATAAGGAATAATAATACTCTATTTAATCATAGTAATGTGCAAATTTTGAAAAATAAATCAATGCAAATAATTTTTTTAGCCCAACGCACTCCTCGAAGCCCAAAAAGATGGAGCTCAGTTATCACTATTTCCATATGTAAATTATGTAATACTAGATTGCAAAAAAGATGGGTAAGCTTTTAATCAATGTTGGGGTTTTTAATTTACTTGAACGAGGCATTTGCTTTATTGCAAAGTGTAACTATTTTTTCAGTAATACATTAAGGGGTGTTTGCTACATAGGATAACTCATGTTATGATAATTTATCATGCTTTATTTGTTGATTTGGTGAGCATGTTTCTTTCACAGTCTGGCCCGTATTACACGACAGGCCCGCTCACATGGCATGTTAAAATCCTCTAACCCTATGTTAGTGTATGAAGCAGGAGTCCTCTGATACACAATCTATTTTTCACCGATAGCAATTGTTTTTCATCTATGCCCTTGTCTTCTTCCTCATTCTCTCTCACGCGACTCTCACTCTGTACCATGCGACTCTCTCTCTACCCTCGACTCTCTCTCTCTCTCTATCTCTCTCTCTCTCTCTCTATCTATCTATCTACCCCTCGGCTCGCGACGGTGATTATTTACACCGTGTAAATCTGAGCCGCTTTACCGGTGGTAGCGGTGTGTTTGGCGGCGACAGCGGTGGGTTTCGCAGCCGTCGTCATCGCACCATGGCTAGTGTCAATTTTGCTTCAATTGGGTCGATTAGGGGTTGCCAGAAATGAAGTCACCAGGGGGCCGTTTGGTGTGTTTGGCGGCGGTGGATCTGGTTTGACCGGTGGATTTGTGTGTTTGGCCGGTGGATCTGGTTTGACCGGTGGATTTGGGGTCACCAGATCTGGTTTGACAGGTTGTCCTGGTGTGTTTCTCCATTCTTGTTCTTGTTTTGGACCCACGATCCGACGGCGTTTATCCATTGCTCCATTTATAGGGTTTCTTCGTTCTTGTGCGATTTTGGTGAGGCCGTGATGATTGAGGATTCAAATCTGAGCCTCTAATATCAAATCTAAATCTTGTTCTTGTTTCTCCGTTTCTAGATTTCTCCGTTCTTGTGCGATTTTGTTCGATTTTAGGTGTTTGGGTTTCGATTTAGCTCTTGTTTGGGGTTTGGGCATATATTTTAGGTATTTAGGTTTTGATTTCTCTGGCTGTGTTGTTGGTCAATTGGTTTTGGGGGTGTTTGGTGTTCTGTTCGAATCAGGGTCGCCGGAACTGGTCGTTGCCGAAATCTAAATCGCCCAAAGTGGTCGTCGCCGGAATCAGGGTCACCGGCATGGAGAAGAGCATTGACTGCTTATTAATGAAATATTAATTAATCATTTATTACCTAATTAACTAATCTCATTAATTAAAATATGACAAATTTGTTACTAAATGTGATTAAGTCTGAATATTGGTTAAAAAATATCTTTAATTAAAGCAAGAACTAATTAATAAACAAAAAAATAATTTAGTTGAATAAGTTAATAATTAAGATAATTATTTGTTATTAAATTTAGAACAATCATATTTTCACGAATGTAAAAATTTCATTAATTAAAATAATTATCCGATATTAGATTTAATCAATCATTTATTACCTACTTAACTAATCTCATTAAGTAATAAGATAAATTCATTATATATTTTTCATTTGATTAATTTATTCATTAATATTATTATTTATTAATAAATCAATAACTTTGTTTAGTAAATTAATAATTAAGATAATTATTTATTATTAAATTTAAAAATATATTTATATTTTGAAAAATGGTAAAATGAACATTTTACACCTTATCTATAATATAATCTATACAATCAAACACTTCAACTATTTGTATCCTACTTTTTATCTTTCTTACCAAACAACATAACAAAAGCATCATCCTTATCTCTATCATAAATTTTATCCTAAATACTAACACGGTTCAACTATCTTATACAATCCTAACATAACTACCAAACGCCCCTTAATATCACACAAGAACATGCATCGTCCTTCAACTCAATGTCAAACTTAACCAATCTATACTTAGTCGTGTCTCGTATCAAGTGAACCACAAGGAAATTATTGATCACCATCCTAATAATTATGTATTTGGTTAATCGGGAAAACTATAGAATACATATTATCTGAGTCAATAATTTTTACACTTACTTTTAAAATAAACACATACACATACTGATGGATGATGCAAACATATACGTATAAAATAATTTGAAGATTTAACGAGTTGTCGGAACTTACTTAGATCATTTCGTATGACGATTCGATATGCTGATCAAGTCCAATATCATAATATACGGAAGTAGAACTATTGTCCACGACACTATCTTTTGAGATGAGTGAATCGAACGAACGAGAGATTGTATGTACGTTTTGTTGAGAGTTTTTCACATTCTGTACACGTCTTTCTATCATGTATATGCTTTTTGTATATATATGATAAAAAATTATGTATATAATTACCTTGTGCAATTTTATTTAAAGATATGATAACTGCCATGCAGTTATTTGATTACCACCAAAACAAATGATGCAGCTTATTATGGGCGCTTAAAATGGCATACAGTATTCTCGTAATCAAGATTTAGAAACCATTATCTTTAATCTATTTTCTCTCTTAGGTTGATATTAGGAAGTAGATCGTGCGACCAACGCACTTTTACCGTGAGAGCTAGCCGTTTTAAATTGTTAGGTATGCATAGCAACTTATAGTAGAGTTAGTATGCAGCACCCTAGATTCAGTTAGTCACATTTGTGCATTTCTCGCGATCTCTTTATGTATCATTGATGATACAATAATTTTTGTATTCACAGTTGTATTTACCAAATAAAACACAATTGGTCGACCAGTGAATACAATTCAAATGAGATACTATAATGATCTTTCATTTTCCTAGAGTCTCTCTATTTCAATCCAATTGCTCTCTAGACATGCCTCTTTAGATCAAATCATACTTGATCATTGGCAACATGCTAAGATAGCTAACATTGAGTTGAAATTTCAAGAAACAGTCAAAAGTCCTGAGGGTACTTAAAATGAGATTCATTATTGATCTTATGGGTCTCACATAACTTAGAAGCAGAGATCGAAGCTTATGTTACCCACTTTGGTCGAATTATGAACATGTAGTATGAATTACATGATACGGTATTACTCTCCATTTGCTTGGAGCGTATGTCTTCATCATATTAACAATACTGTACATGCAATGGTTCAGATACTCTCAGTATCTAACTTGAGTCCACACACCACTTAGTTGACCACATCAACAACAGGGCTCCCACCTGATGTATAAAAAAGATAAAGTGAATAGTGGGATCATTTATTAACTTTCTATCATAATTTACATGACCCCATCTTGATCAATTATCAAGTCGATCCAGTTTCAAAACAAGCTCTCATTAAAAAACACTTACTTTTAAAAATTTGAAATTAATCTCATCTTCACATGGTACTTAACCATATAAGTGATTGCCCATGTGAGAAGACCAATCATCTGTCCAACATACCATTTTATCTTATCTTATATATGTACTTAACATACATTTACACTTGTGTATGCTCTTTGTAATTAAAGCACTAAACTTTGTTACGTATTAATATAAATTTTAAACATAAATTAATGACACCACAAATCATTCATATCAAATAACATAGCTTGTACATCAGATTCTATGGAATTTTAGAGATCTAACATGATTGTAAAATGCGTCTATAGGAATTGGCTTCGTAAATGGATATGCAACCATTTTGTGCGCAAATATGTATTGTATGTTAACTTCTCTACGTGCAACCAAATCTTGTGCAAAATTGTACTTTATATCTATGTATTAGTTCTTGAATGATTTTTGGGATCTTTAGTGAATGAAATTGCGGCTTGACTATCGTAATTCACCACTGCTACTCCCGATGCATCTTTGTTGAATTTCAAATGGTTCAAGAATCTTTCAAACCAAACAACTTCTTATACTGCACTCGACATTGCCACAAATTCAGCTTCCATTGTGGACAATGATATACAAGTCTTTTTTTACTAGCCCAGGAGATCGCACCATTATTTAGTAAGAATGCATATCTAGATGTTGACTTTCTTTCATCCAAATCTCCTCCCCAATAAGCGTATGTGTACCCGAGCAATTTTTGGCCATATCCTTGGTAGTACAATGAGTAATCAATAGGGCCTTTGAGATATCTTAGTATCCTTTTAACTGTTGTCTAATGAGATTGACCTGGATTCAATAGATATCTACTTGCAACCCAACAACATATAAGGCCTTGTGCACATTGTCGCGTACATAAGGCTCTCTATCGCACTGGAGTAAGGAACATTTTCCATTTGAGCCTTTTCTTGTGGAATTTTGTGACACATTTTTTTGCTTAGACCTTCGCCTTTTGCAATATGAGTACCAATTGGTTTGCAATCTTGCATTCTGAATCGTCTAAGGACTTTCTTAATATAAGACTCTTGTGAGAGAGCTAATAACTTATTTGAACGATCTCGAGTAATTTTTATTCCAAGAATATAAGCTCTTCGCCCATGTCATTCATTTCCAAATTAGAGGACAGCCATCCTATTAGGATATACCATTTTATCATTACCGGCCAACAATATGTCATCCACATATGGTGACAAGATAAAGAATTGGTTCTTATTTCTTTTGATATACACACAATGGTCTTCGTCAATCACCGCAAAGTCATACAAAATGGTAGCTTGATGAAATTTGATATACCATTGCCTAGAATATTGCTTCAGACCACAAAATTGATCTTAGCAGTTTGCACACTTTGTGCGCTTGGCTTTTGTCAATGAAACATACTGGTTGATCCATGTAGATTTCTACTTCTAGTTCTCCATCTAAAAATACAGTTTTGACATCCATTTTATGTAAGTCCAAATCTAAACTTGCTACCATGGATATAATTAAGTATATGGAGGTAAATCTTACAACAAAAGAGAAAGTCTCTTCATAGTCAATTCCCTTTTGTTGAGTATACCATTTTGTTACAAGGTGTGCCTTGTATCTCTGAATTGTCTCATTAGACTTACGCTTAATTTTGAGAACCCACGTGTAACTATCGTTTTGCGTCCCTTTGATAGATCAACTAATATCCAAACATTGTTTGATCTCATCGACTCCATTTCTTCTTCCATTACATTTGTCCATTTATCATTTGCATCGGGAGAAAGAGTTTCATTCACATTACAAGATTCTTGTTCATCTTGCGATGTAATCAAGAAAGTTTATCCCTCTATGTTAAAATGACGCCAAGGTATGTTTCCACGATTACTACGCCTAACTTGAGGTTCTTGCGAAATAAATTCATCATTTCTTGTCAAGCTCCCACTTGGATGGGATATTGTTGGTACAGCTTCGGGAACTTGTAACAATTGATCTGAACTAGTCGAACCATCATGATCTACCAAATCGTCAAGATCTGTTATCTCATAAAGAGAGATATCATGTCTTATCTCACCCTTTTTGAAAAAATTGTTTTCTAGAAAAATGGCATCTCGATATTCAAACTCGGTAATGCTTCCACTTTCTTGTTCACCGATAAACACTTGTCCAGAGTATCTTGATAAATATACTTTGATTTCTCTATTAGACCTAGCTTACCATGTGGGTGAGCAGTCTCACGCATATAAGCGGCACAACTGCAAGGTCTTAGATTACTAAGATCGGGTTTTCTTCTAGTCCACAATTCATAGGGAGTTGATGCAACGAATTTTGAGGGTACTCTATTCAATACATAGGCAACTCTCAACAATGCATCACCCCAAAAAGTGACGGGCAATTTTGCTTGGGCCATCATTGACCTAACCATTTCTAGAAGCATTCTATTTCTACTTTCTGCAACTCCATTTTGTTGTGGAGTTATTGGAATGGTTAGTTGCCTATCTTTTCATTAAACATCACAAAATTGTTTGAACTGATTAGACAACTATTATTGTCCTCGATCGGTTCTTACTGCCTCAACAGTTTTATCTAATTGATTTTCCACTAATGTTACATATTTTGTAAATCACTCTAATGGTTCATACTTGTGGGGAATCAGATAGACAAAATCGAACCGTGTGAAGTCACCGATAAAGGTGATGAAATATACGCCTCCACTTCGTGCCCCAGCACTCATTGGGCCACAAATGTCAGAAGTGACGAGTTGCAATGGGAATTCAGTTCTTGTTACCTTACCGAATGGTTTTCTTGTTATTTTTATGGCTAGATAATTTTCAAATAAATCTAGGTTAACTATATCGAGAGGGCCTAATAATCCATCTTTAGCTAACCTATACATTTTGTGTTATCCTATGTGACAAAGTCTAGCATGCCAAGTATTCGCATAATTGGAAAATGTAATTAGTGAATAATTCGGAATATCGTTGTGTAGTCAACATCCATTACAATAAAATCATTCGACAAATATCCAGATACATAATAAGTTTGTTAAATAAATAAATCCACACCAGTTCTAGAGAAATTCAAATTAATACCATAATTAAGAAAAACGACTACTGAGATCAAATTTCATCGTATTTCGGGAGCAAACAACACATCATGCAGGAGCAGAGGTCTACCATCACGCAAGCTCAACTTGCAAGTGTCAATACCTTTGACTTCAACCCTTGTATTATTTCCTACATAAATCCATTTGGTTTCCCAATGAATACGACGAAAATCCATGAACGTATTTCGATCTCGAGTTACGTGGTATGTGGCTCCGAGTCTATAATCCACAAATGATGAGATTCAGTGAGTAATACAGTACTAGAAACAAAACTAGCACTTTGAATACCATTTGAACATGCTTAAGGGTTCGCCCCTTTTTCAGCTCGGTACAGTCACGAGTGAAATGACCTTTATTGCCACAGTTAAAACACTTAACTTTAGATTTGTTCTTCTTCCGGAACGCCTTGAGAGCATTTCCCTTGTCTTGGAAACTAAACTTTTACTTTTTATGATCTTTGTCCTTATACCCACCATATGGCTTAGGTTTAAAGTTCGAAACTTTCTTGGAACTTGTTCCAACCATATAAACATAAGAATTGGGGTTAGAAGCCTAAATGAGATCTTCTTCCAGTTGAAGATGGAGAGAAGTATTATCTAGGATTTTGATGTTCTCATTGTCGGTAACTAGTAGTGAGGCAAAGATCGAATGAGAGCTTGGACTTGTTGTTCATCAGACATTACGTAGCCTGGATCTTTCAGCTCACTTATCATATTTGACAGTTACCTCATATGTTGTCTCATAGAGTGATTTTGGTGTTTCTTGTAAGTGTCAAACCTGATAGTAAGCTATCTAAGTTTAGTGGCCAATGTGCCACCAAACTTTTCTTTAAGATCATCCCACATGTCCTTTGAGCGTTAATGCTTCCTGAACTTGCGCATGATGTCATTTTCTATGCTGCTGAGCAACGTATTACTGGTAGTGAAAATTTTCTTTTTCCAAGCCTCATAAGCCTATTGGTTTTTTCTATGTTGGGCCGTTATCCCATTTTCAAGCTCCTCTAGAACATGGTTTAAGGCCTCGTGAACTTCTTCTTCTTCTTCTTCTAATACATATTGGATTTTCATACTCCAGATTTCAAAGTTTTTCCCATTTAGCTTTTTACCCTTGTTAAGCTCAGCAATTTAGTTTTTCAAAACATAAGTAATTTCTAATCAAGGATTTTTACATAGCAACGATAAACATACATAAAATCTTAGAATACACAATTTTATTACAATCTAAAAAAATAGCATGAAATGTCGACACAATATGAAACCAAAAGTTAACGAAGTTAACAATCAAATTCCATAAAAATGTGTTAATTGTCATGAATTTATTTTCATTGTAATATATGAATTAAAAGAACTAAGCTAACGCATATCTTAGAACTCCCACTACGTGTAGTCATTAAAAATAAAAAATAAACCACACCACACAATCATATACAAAAATGTGTTTAACAAAAAAATTCCATATGCATGAAAATGTGAGATAAACATGTTCTATTGTTTCATAAAACACATGTGTAAGTGAAATTATACATTAAGATTCATTATAGTGACTGAAAAAGATTTCACAAAATCCCCTGATAGCTATAAACTCAAATTAGTCATTCACGACGTACCAATAACTTCGTGATTTCGTTTGCGTGTAGTGAAGCTCATAATAAGGAGCACAGTCCTCTTTGCCCTCTTCTTTATACACGCTTTTACAAAATTGGTGATAAAGGTATCTTTTTTTTTGTCCATATTAGAGAACCAAATTTGAAATAATAGATCTCTTTCTTTGCCTGATGTAAGAGTGTCTTTCAACATTTTATACTTTATGAAGTCATAAGAGTGTCTTTCAACATTTTATACTTTATGAAGTCATCCCTCATGTATATGCTACCCTTCCATATTATTTCTTGAATCTTCATATTCACTTTAATGATGTATTCAATTATGTTATCTTTACGACCCGTCCTATAACGAACCGAATTATCCATGAGAATCATCATCCTCGTATATTAAGCCCTGGTCTGTACAACCATAGGAGTTCTGAGATATCTCATATTGATCTGTAACAAGTACAGATGTTATAACAATGAACACACCTTAATGTATATATGATTAGAAACACATTTTAATCAATGATTATTATATCAGACACAATTAAGAACACGTTATGCACTCTAATTTCATAGCATTTGCACATATTTAATGCATATCAATTTATACCACAATTAATTACATATGATATATACATATTAAAGGATATGTATCAATATATTATATATATATATAGAGTAAAAATAATTTGCCTTCTAACTGACTTGATAAAAAAATTAACAAGATTTGAAGACAACTAAAAAAGAATAGCCCAATCTTTTTCAAAGAAACGACGGCTTCTATAATTAAAAAAAAAATAAAGACATTTTGAACAGACGCCAAGGTGCTTTGAAAAATGCCAAAAAAAACTCTATTTGGTAATCTGTCGAGCATTTAGTGTGCAAAAAAAATGCACTTCCTTCGAGTAAGCAAAAAAATTGGTTCTCTATTTTAAAGAGGTTCACAAGCATCCAAGTTATCCAGGCTAGATTAAAAAATAGACTCTCAATCTTCAACAAACATCGATCACGTGATGTACTAACAAAATATGTTTATAAACAAATACACTGAATTTAAAAAAATATTTAATGACATGTACATAATCGAATGCCATAAAACTACAATTCAATGGACACAAGTGTGCGTACCCACTTATACGTTTAAGTAAGAAAATTTATATTAGCATTTTCTCAAACATTTCTAGCGCGCAGAAGTACATGCTTTAATAAAAAAAATTGGAACGGATTAAAGAAGCAAATGTATCATAATCGAACCGTATGATGGCTCTGATGCCAATGATGGATGATGCATACATATATGCATACGATAATTTGCCGAATTTAACGAGTTGTCGAAACTTAGCCGAATCGTTTCGTATGACGGTTCAATATGCTAATCAAGCTTGATATCACAATATAAATAAGTCAAACTATTGTCCACGACACTATCTTCTCAGATGAGATAATCGAACGAATGAGAGATTGTATGTGTGTTTTGTTGAGAGTTTTTCACATTGTGTACACGTCTCTCTATCATACATATGTTTTCGTATATATATGATAAAAAAATTATGTATATAACTATTTTGTACAATTATATTAAAGATATGATAACTGCCATGCAGTTATTTGATTGACACCAAACAAATCATACAGTTAACTGCCCATTGTGAGCTTTTAAAACCAAAACATACACATACACATGTATAGAGCTGGCTTAAATGAGCCTTTAAGTATATATTGTATAAAATACTCCTTTTATCCCATAAAATACGAACAATGTTAGGAAATATAGTGTTGTTTGTATTATGAGTGGAGAAAGAGTTCCACGCCAGTGTTGTTTGTATTGTGAGTGAATAAGAAATTTCACTTTAAGGGTGTGTTTTTATATAAAGTGATTGTAAATACATTGTGATAGTAAAGTTATTATTGTAACAATTTGTTTTTGGGTATGATAGTATGCAAAGAAGAAAAAAAATATTAATGTTTTAATGGGATGAGTGGAAAATGAAAGTGTTCATATTTTTATGGGACAGGGGAATATGAATCATGTGCAATCCTTAAATTGCGAAAACTATGGTAAATTCATTATTTTGATGAATGGATTTGTAGTATAGGATTTGAGTGCCGTAAGTGGGAAAATTTTTATTTTTTGAATTAGTAATTTGTTATAGTGAATTCATAATGTTTCACATCGAATTCGTAGTGTTTCATGAGAACTTCTTTCATATAAAAAAATTCAATTGTATAACAACTCAATCATATATATATATATATGAAAGGGTTGAATAAACCTCCCTCTAATTGTTAGTCTATTAGTCTCCTTGTGTAATTATTGAAGTCGTGGTATAATTTATTGCACTCACATAAAAAATTAAATTTAATTGGATTCAAATCTTGGAGGTGGTGAATTTTTTTTACAGTACTATAAATTATACAACAAATTCATATAATGGACTAACAAACTAACAATAAGGAAATTGACTAATAATAACCAAACCATATATATTTCTGCATGGTATCTAGTGAGAATTAGATTTTATGTGAGAAATGAGATACATGCATAAACACGTAAAATTCATGAATAATAGATGGACGAATAAATATAATTTTTTTGCCATTAATGATGTTCGAACCTGATGTTGCATTCTCACACAATGAGACACATCTGTTATAGTTCTTTGTGAAAATTACATTTCATTGTGAAAATCAAAAACATTGTAATGCAGGTATAAAGTAACTGTATTCACAATGAAAGTAATTGCACATCTAAAAAACTAAATTAAATAAAATTCTTAAAGCTTCCATTCTTATTTTCATCCGCATCTTATATCTTACATTATTTTATAATCAGACTCCATCGTAAATTTTATATAAATAATTATTTCATTCTATATATGTTTTGTAATTATACCATTTTATTATTAATGTTTACTTTATAGTGTTCCAGTTGTTATTGCATGTGAGGAAAATCAATAATTATAACAACTTATACCTATAAATTAAAACGGGTTCAGATAATTCGAGTTGAGATGAGAATGAGTACCACAATCACTTTTAATCGAATTTTGAGATGGGTGCGAGTATATACACTTTAGATGGATTTCAATGGTTGAATCATGGCCTCATCATTTCGGTTCATCAAGGTGCTTTGTTACGATCCATGGTTTCAGCAGGCTAAACCCTAACTTTATCGTTTTGCTTCATCATCGTGCTTCACCACGATAAGAAAACTCGGAGTGGTTAAATGTTAGCCAAATATGAAGTTGTTTTAATAAATTTATACTCTTAGAATTACAATATAAAGTGATTACCTTATATATATGAGTGATCATATCCGAACCAATTCTTAATGCAGAACTAAGAACTAATCTAGATCATCCATTTGTAAGGATTAACGGTTGATTTGGATGCCACGTGTCACATGATAATTAATTTAAAAAATCAAAAAAGGACATAAAGGTAATTAACTCAAAACTGCCGTTTAATATATGCTATAATTTAGGAAACAAATATTGACTAACAGATTTGATAT